>AYEL01089847.1:0-61067 GCA_000484575.1 Olivierus martensii | reverse complement strand
GGTTTGTTTCAACCAATATTTTTATTTTGTCATCATCAGCTTCAACTAACCTTCCAGCACATGGTGCACCTTTAACATCAAAATTATCAAAATGAAATTTTGCAAACCAGTTTCGGCACTGGTATTCCGTTAACACATCTTCTCCCTATATTTCACATAACTTTTTTCTTGCTTGAACAGCGTTCTTATGTTTTCAGTAATAAAAAAGTAAAACATGCCGAAAATCTCCATTTTATTTTCCATTTTTGATAGGACACACAATAAAAAACAAAATGTAAACAAATTGTTATAAATATGCTTTGAAATGTCAATTGTCGAAATTTATAACGGAAATATGGCTTAGAATAAAATTGGCGGGAAAAATACAACTAACGCCATCCGTTGGAAAAAACGAAATTACTTTCCGAACAACCCAATAGTTCTGGTTTCACATATCTTTTAATTGAAAAGTTCTTAATGAATATTGGTAAACTCTATAGAATTCATAATATTTAAAATCAAAAAACAATACATACAAGGCCACATTTATATTTTCAGAGGCTCTAGGAATAGCATCATTATGAAGCCCCAAAAGAATAAGTCTATTTCAGTTAATAAAATTCATATGCATATTAATTTTTAAGTTTATTGAAAATAAAAGTCAACATTTCCATAATAACTTATTTTAATAAAACAAAAATAACACAACACTGATCGTTAACAAAGTGACAATCACATAACATTGGTGTACATATATTTGCGTTAAAAAAGTGTACAGGTAGGCCTCGATTAGTGCGAATAATGGGTCCCACGAATTTCTCGCACTATTTGAAGTATTAACTATATGTAAAATATGGTAACTGGTTCTTGCTTTGTGAGATTTGGCAATTAGCCAATCTCATGGTAATTGGTTCTTGCTTTGTGAGATTTTGGCCATTAGCCAACCTCATTGAATAACGCCACAATACTAACTGTTTAAGAAATATTTATTTTCATATTTTACATCAGTGTTCATCATCTAAATTAATAATTTACCAGGAATTTAGATTCCGGCCATTAGCTAACCTCACGATGAATAACCACAATACTAAAATTGTTTAAGAAATATTTATTTTCATATTTTACATCGTTGTTCATCACTTTAAGAAATATTTATTTTCATATTTTACATCGTTGTTCATCATCCAACCTACCAGGAATTGCATCTCATAGCATCATCAAACCAACTACCAAATCGAAACCAAAATAGTGAATAGAAAGCGGAAGTTGAGCGACGTCTAGCTGCCAATTCTGGATCGAGAATTGAATGGATAGTCTGATTTGCAATTAAGCATTGCAGCTTTATTGAATCAGTAAATTAGTTCTAGATAGAACTAATAAGCTAAGTTAACGAACCAATGAGAAATTTTTAAAAAGTTTTCTATTTGTTTACTAGCAGAATATGACAGCAAAAGATAAAAAACAAATTTTTTCACAACTTTTATTTTAAATAAAGAAATCAGGTTATAAACAAAAGAAAATAAAGTCCCTCTTTCAACCCTTCAAAGCCAAGTGACTGTTCTTGAACTGTTCCTCGTCCAGTTTTACTAACTGAAAATTAACATTAATTTGTTAATTGACATCATAAAATGGTACTAACTGAAAATTAACATTAATTTGTTAATTGACATCATAAAAGGGACAGACCTTTGTTAATAAGACTGATCTATGCTTACAACTCGCATTAATCGAATATTTGCTCACACTAAATGAAAAATGGTATCATTTTTATAAGTCTACTAATCGAAATCGCATTATTCGAACTCGCACTAATTGAGGCCTACCTGTATTAATCGAAATCGCATTATTCGAACTCGCACTAATCGAGGCCTACCTATTGGCAATATCGAATATCGCATTATTCAAACTCGCACTAATCAAGGCCTACCTGTAAACAAAAATCAGTTCAAATTTAAATTAAAAAAATAACTAAAAAATTTTTTATATCTATAATGTCATCATAATTAATTGAGTCCATTACATATGAATCAATACATAATAATGATAAGTCCTTGTTTTATTTTGATTCAAATTGCTTTTTAAATAATTTTTTATTCATTTCAACACTGAAAATGAGCAATACTTGCATTTGAAACAGGCATTGTCAAAAATATTTTTAAAATTATTTCTGTTTGAAAAATTAGACCATAACCCATCGTTTATAAATTTGTACATATTTTTAATTGAATTTTCTTCCTTTATTATTATTAAAAATTGCTTAATTTCATCAATAAATTTTTAGGTTTTAAAATGTGGACCCATAAAATAAGTCCAAGCTTGCGCCTAATGTGCCTTATGATAAATGTGACCCTGAATACATATGATACAAATAAGCCAAATAATCTGTACTTTTTTGATTATAACATTTAAGTTATAATCAAAATTTTCATATTTGTAACTTACAAAGTACTTTTTTGATTATAACATTTAAGTTATAATCAAAATTTTCATATTTGTAACTTACAAAAATATATATGTTTATATCTTTATTATAAAAAAAATTATAAAAAATATTTTATATAAAGTTGAATTTACAGAAGCTGGGTGTATGTAAACTAGGGAATATTTGTATATTAGTAGATTAATTACATATTTTTGTTAAGATTGTGATTATAAGTTACAGTCTAATTTTATAAATTCAGAATCTAGAAAAAAAATAAACCAATATAGCAATGTAAAAAGTCATAAGCTATGTTAAAGATTTTATTAATTAATATAGTGATAAATTTGAATATTTTGCATTTCAAATAAAATGTTTTGTTTTTTTTATATAGCACATTTCAATTTAAATGCTATCTTTTGTCAATTATTCTAATATTGATTTTATTATATACTGAAAATCTTTTAAATGATTTAATCATTTGATTCATTATTAATATGATTCATATCATTTTCTTGATTTTTCATAGAATCAGTGAAAGATATGATTTTTTAGTTTTACTAAAATTATTAATTATAAATATGATATATGAAATTTAGACTATAAGGAATCCACAAAGTACTTTAAGCAAGAAAAATACACAATTTATTATTAGTTATTCAGTACATATACCCGTGGTGGCGAACCTACGGAATGCATGCCAGGAATGGCACGCAGAACAATTTTGCTGGCATGTGGCACGTATTTATATATATACATATATATAGAACATCAAATTAAAATTTTATATTTTTTAAATTTTTGTGGGGCAGAAAATTCGTGTTGCGACCATATAACTCTTGAATCACTTCTATTCTACTTTCAATTGTGCGTATGCCGTTGTGGTGTTAGATCAACTTAATCATTTTTGCTTCCATATGTAACTCGATTGAAAATCTGTTAATTGCATTTCATGTTCGTACAACTTTAACCAGTCAAATGCTAAATTCAGACTATCTGCATCCATTATATCAGGATACACGATAAATTTATGTAGTTTCTGCAAATTGTCTAAACTGAGTGAATTGATGAAAACTCACTGATTATAGAGTTAATAACTTCTGAAAATTCTGTAGTTACTTTAGTTCCATCCAGTTTTTCATGAAAGTTCAAATCTGTGAAGAATTTTTTTAAATTTGGAAAATATTTGAAGCTTTTGGAAATGCCTGAATTAGATCAAACATGCCAATGATAGTCTTATTGACACCTTAACATTTAATTCATTCAAATTTAGGCATAAGTCTACCGAAAGCATTAATTTTGAGGGCCATTCAATATATATATTCCTATAACAAACTATCTGGCATGTTAGTACATTAAGAAATATAATTTTTTAAATTTCTGGTACGCCAGCAGAAAAAGGTTCACCACCCCTGACATATATTAATAATAATAAATTGTGTATTTTTTCTGCTTAAAGTGCTTTGTGGATTCTGGTATTTCTTATAGGTAGCAGAACTTAATAGTTTATGATTATAAAATTTAGATTATCTAAAATTTTAATTGATATATATATTTTTATTAAATATTTAATTGATTTTATAACAATTATAATTTTTTTTAAAAACATAACATATACTGGATGTTTTCAATATGTAATATATAGTACAGTATTTAACTTTTGAAGCTAGAATTTGTCTATATATTATTTTTATTTAATTTATATTAATTGTGAATTTAAAAATGAATACTAGTTTTGGCTGGAACAAAATTTTTATAAAACTGAAACAAGAGCATAAGTATAGAAAAGTTCCTAAATTTATATTTCCAGTAAACTTTGTTTTTTACACTAAATAATTCAAAGTTTGATAATTTTATTTAGAGATGGAAGCAGAAAATAAACATAATAAATTTCACTTTTATGTGAATGCTTTGTTTTTCATATTTTTAAAGAACATAGGATCAGTAAGAACTTAATCTCTTAAATATTATATTTCTACTTATGATAAAAATTATAGAATATTGAAAACTTTTAAATATGTAAAATGAAGAGAATAAATTTAATGAATGTTCTAGATTTCTTAGAATAGTTTAAGTAATTTAAATTTATTGAAAACAATTAAAAAAATACTTAACATACTTTTAAAGCTTCATAGTTGTTTCTTTCCACAGCTTTATGCAATGAAGTATGCCCATCTTTTGTTCTAAAGTCTAAAAGTGCTCCACCATTTACAAGAGCCATTATAACTTTGGAAGGAATTTTTAAAGTTGTTGCCACAGTAAGTGGTGTTTCTATAAAATAAAAGAAAAAAAAAACATTTCAGAGAATAAAAAGATATATTAATTAGAGTTCTAATTAATTCTATTCTTAATAGTTTAATAGAAAATATTACAGCATTCTTGATTTATTACTATATCATTTCAAAAGTAAAATTTAAATAACTTTGAATTTTTCATCTATTTTTACTGATAAACATATATAATGTGAAAATTTTATCGATATAATTTTAACAATAAAATTTGTAAGTGAATAAATTAATAATAAATTTTTAATAAATTAATTTAATAATCAATTTATTAAAAAAATTTAAATCAATTTTGTATTAAATTTGCAAATCTCTTTACATGAATTTCTATGTATTTCTAAAATGCATAGAAATCCATGTAAAACAGTAACAGTAACAAATTAGTATTGACTATTGGTTTAATAAAAATTAAACCAATAGTCAATGCTAAAAAAATGCTAATAAAGTAATGCTAATAAAAATTAAATCAATAGTCAATACTAATTATGCAGATGCATTATCCTTATTTAAAACTATTTGTTTCAGAAAAAATTTCAGCTATTTTAACCATAATTTCCGAGACTTTTTAGCATTTTTTGGTAGTATAGCTGATTCAAATATCTACTCAGGAAGAACATATTCTTTATCTTTGAATCAAAAAACAATAATCATACCACAGTCTATTCTAATGCTTATTACTCTTTCATTATGACATAGAAAGATGAAATTTTAAAAGTATCAGGATTATGATCATCTTGATAGCAAAGTATGATTCCTTCAAAATATTTTTTTCAATAAATAATTAAGGGTTGTTAATAAATAAAAGAAGACTAATATTAATCCATTATGCAATGTCTGAAATAACATTTTATTATAACAAAAAACACAATTAGCACATTATACATCTCATAGACTTTCCAATAACAGCTTCAATGGCTGTAACACATCAAAAATAATGAAGAATACTGCTTAAACTTAAAATTGAAGACGACAATAAATAGCTCAAAAAGCAGCATAAATAACTTTTTGGATTAAAATTATTTATACTGCTTTTGGATTACAGTGATACCTCGGATCACGAACGTCTCGTTTCATGAACAAATTGGTCTACGAACACCATTTGCGAACAAATTTTGCTTCGCTTTATAAACGATGCTTCGGTTCACGAACACACACGCACGGAGTGCATGGAGCGCATGTGACTCGCGGCACACAAAACCCTGCACACAGCCTCGCCCTCAGCAGCAATCCAGTTTGCCCAGCTCACATGGGTACAGTAGAGTCCCAACAAGTATTGATATTTTAGTGTTTTTTCTTTATTTAATTAAATTTATCCCTTATTATGGCTCCCAAAAAAGTTAAAAGTGTTAGTGAAAGTGGTGTTAAACATGCTTTCCTCTAATATTACTGTTATATTTATTTCCTTTTTGTATTATTTCCACACAAAGCCATAACATGTTAAAAATTTTTTTCTAGGATTAAAAACTTATTATTTGGATTTATATTAATTGCAATGGGAAAAATTGATTCAGATTACGAACTTTTTGGATCACGAACAGGATCAAGGAACGGATTGTGTTCGTGAATTGAGGTATCACTGTATTTTATTTTTTTATATAACTATAACAATTCTACATGTGCAGGCTGAGATTTTGATCTAAGTTCAAAGGATTAATATAGAATATTCCAGAATCTGTGTAAATAATATTTATATTTATTTAATATGTTTAAGAAAGTGTTTTTTTTTTATCTAATTTGATGATTTTGTAGATCTGATATCTGTATTACTAGTATGTGTACTGAAGAGAATCAGATAACTGACTGAAAATCTTATACTTTTCTGATTAAAGTTATTTATGCTGCTTTTTGAGCTAGTTATTGTCTTCTTTAGCTATAACATACTTCAGACAATATTTCTAAATAAATAAAGTCACAATTCTATGAGAACAATAGATAATTACATAAAACCAGAAGGGACCAAAGATAAAGAAACTAATAATCATCCTGATCAGATCATTTGTGAAACATAATACTGTCTTTTGGTGACAACTGCTTATAATAGTTAATATTTTACATATGCTATGTTATCATCATTTCATTATATTCTGATCACTCTTGTAAAATCATTCACACAAACATCTCTGCTAAATTTATTGGAAATGAAAAAATTAATTTATTAGCAAAATAATAATGGCAACACTGAATTTCCAAAATCTTTATCCATTGCTTAAGTTTCCTCTGATATATCTGATGCTGTACAGGGGACTAGTCTTAACTACTATCATTTCCTTCAAAGTTTTGGTTACCAAGGGCAACAACAATGGTACATGGCTTGTTGACGTCATTTCATTTCAAAGATGCCATCTTAAAGAGCTAGACTAAACTGTATTTCCAATTCTTGTGACTAAGCGAAGGTTCAATATTTTCGAAGTTAAAATAACGAAAGCTAAAAAGCTGTCATTAGTGTACTCTTACAATCAAATGTTTATCTTTGTCAATATTGTTTGAATTTATTGTTTTTAATTTTAATGATGTAAATATTAGATTATCGAGTTTATAAGATATATTACAGTAAATGTATTATTACAAACCAAAGCTTCTGAAAACGAATTAATAAATTTTAAAAACTGTTCTAATTATTTAATGATTCATCATTATAATTTATCGATTGTTTGGAAAAGTAACATTATTTTGAAAATTCCCAATCAAAATATAATATTGCCATTTATAAACATTATTTTTATTATAGAGATATTACAAACTCAAATATTTTCTATAACAATTTATTAATTTTATAAAATAAATATCTGCATTATTTGTTTTTTTGGGATTCAAGAAATGTTGAAACATCAAAGCAATACTTCTAATGTTGGAAATCACATTTTTCGAAGTTCATAGATCAACACTGAACACGTCATTTTTGGAATACATGCACTCCACTAATGATGTCAAACTAACTACCTGCTATTGGTTGAATTCGGTACAAGCGAAAACTCTTGAACGCATATGTTTGTCAACTTACAAATTTTAAAGGCTCCTTATAACTTATAAGAAACCTTTAAAATTTTACTTTTTATCTAGCACTTTAATAAAAACCCATTTTTTTCTTATTAAAAATTTATAAAAGTTGAAAACCGATTGATAGTTTTGGGGCCCCTAGAATTGCAGGGCCCTAGGACACAGCCTAGTTGGCCTATTGGTAAATCCGGCTCTGCATCTTGGTTGAATGATCTGATTAGTTATAAGAAAGCAACTTTATATTCATATTAAAAGGAGTATCATGCATTGCAATGAATTAGAAGAGAGAAAAGGTGAGGTAAATATAATTTTGGAATATGGTAGAAGACACAGTTATAGAAATAATTTTATGATATCAATATATATAAGAAAGTATTTAAGGATATGGCTAGACAGCAGAATGATTTAACAGCACACCAGAATGCTTTAGAGAATGCATCAAGTGATCTGTACAAAGCTTTTACCTATAAAATCTCTTTCCGTATGAGTATGTATAAAGCAATTTAAAATGTAAGAGAAATAAAAAGAAGCATATAAAAGAAGTTCTACTGTCTTCATTGCAAAAAAAATAGACACCCTTAAGAATAAAAAATAGAAGTATATATAATTTTGTCAGAAGAGAAAGAAGAGTATTACAGCAATACCTCGCATAGTCCGGTTAATTGGTTCCTCTTTCTTATCGGACTAATTGAAACTGGACTGTTAGAGGTATATAATCTATGGAAAAAATTATAATTGGTTCCAAAAAATTTTCGATTTACTCATGTTTTTTTAAATCGCAAATTCTTACATTAATAATTATTTCGTTACACATTATACATTAAAATCTTTATAAAAGATTTATAATACACAGTAGAAGAGGGCAGAAAGTGGGTCCGAGCTCATAAAGACAAATAGATAAAGAGAGCTTGCCCTGCAGATAAAATCTTTATAAAAGATTTATAATACACAGTAGAAGAGGGCAGAAAGTGGGTCCGAGCCCATAAAGACAAATAGATAAAGAGAGCTTGCCCTGCAGGTGAACGCATTTGCATTCTCCAAGCTGGCCACTCGGCACCATTTCATATGCAGAGTGGTCCTCTGTGTAAGAGAACGGCCAGGCTGGTAAGCAACAGAGTGAGTTTTTTGTAACTGGCAACAAAAGCCAATTTCAAACGTGTGGATTTTCGTTGAATTGGCTAGATTGACATAAAGCAATTGTGACCAATTGCTAAGCCCTTGAACGACTCGCTCAGAATTCAAACAATTTTGATTTTGAGTAACAAACAGAAGCGACAAGTCTGTTCTTGTGGAACTTAATAATGAATTCCAGCAGGATTAATAGAGAACTTTTGATTTCAGAAGTTTAAAGCAGACCTGAATTATGGCAAGACACACACAGTTACAATTTGGCATTTGAACCAGACTCACATTTTCTTTTAGCACTCATGATTGTTAATAAAACATTTAAGTCACAAAACAATCAAATGTGGAATTATAATTTAAAAATTATGCAAATTATCGAGTAATTCACATATGCACTTGAGAGGCAGGCACTATAACAAATGTTGTTAAGATAAATTTGGCAACACTGGAGCAGCTGCCTGCTTGTCTCAGTTTGTCAAATAATGGCTATTTGAGTCATATATATGTAATAAATAGCAAGATCACTTACATTTCATATTTATTCTAAAAATTAAAGTAAATAAAATTTTTTTATTTAACAATTACAATCCCGGACTATTTGAAACTGGTCTATACGAGGTATTGTTGTATATAGGTGCCACCAAAAGAAACCTTCAGGACAAATTATATGAATATAGTAGTGACAGTGTACATGGAAACTTAACAACTGCTTTAGCAAAGAGATTCTATAAAAAATAATATCAAAATAAAATGAGAAGAGACAAAGATAATCAGACAGTGTATGGACAAAAGAAAGGATTTCTTAATGAGATATTAAAAATCCTTAAAAGGGAACAATATGAAAATGTAATTAATGATATACTAACCGAGGACATCTTAATAGTGCATAGAGATGTGTATTTCAAAAATCCAGTAACTTGTAACTATATCACTTGGCATTATGCCATACATTATAAGGAATGATTCCTTAAAATTTCAATGCTTTGCAGTTTGCAGTTCTCGAGATATTTTGTGGACAAGTAGAATAAGTAGGCCAAGTGGACAAATAGGACTAGTAGTTCAAGAAATTGTAAATTAGGGTGAATTGTTGAATATAGATTTAATCCCATCAAAAGATTCTTATAGTTATTAATTATTTTAATTATGAAGAATTTACTACTACTAAATTTATTTTATTATTTATTATTGTTTGATTGTTTTGCTTGTAATTAATTTTTGAAAAAACTTTTTGATGTAGTAGATGCACACTAATATACATTCTATATACTGTTTTTAAATTTGTTCTTTAATTCAAGAAAATAGCTGGTTTGTAAGATGATTATGTATCAAAAGCATTACAATTAAAAAATTATATTTTAGTTTATGTGCTGCTAATTAGTACTGAGTTTGCAAAAGTTATTGCTTATCATGTTTACTTATAAAAAAAACATCATTTACATATTTCCTATTATTTATTTGTGAAGTGCACAATAAATTAATATTTTAGCATATATTTAAATATGAACATTTATAGATATCTATGTATTTGTAATAACAGAATTGAGAAGAAATACATATATGTTAGGAATAAATATGGCATATGAAGCACAGCAAATGTGAATATGATGCATTTAGTCTTTGACTTATGACATCACTGATTTACAATTATCTTTTATGCATCTAGTTTCTGAAGTTTTATGTTCATTAAATTTATTATGAAAATTTATGCTATGATAATGGGATAAATATTGATAATGGGAAATTCATAAATTTAGGACATTTCCAACTGCTCTTATTTAACCTTGGGGTTTGATTCAAACTTCATCCTAAACTGAGAACTATTTGCATATGTTTGATTCCATTTTTGCAGTACTTTACATTTAAATATAAATGAAATATTCAAATTGATGTCTTTTAATTTTTTCCATAGGGATAGAAATTATCAAAATTCAAATATTTAAGCTTTTCATGAAAAAATTATATAAAAATGAATAATCAATTCAATTATATTAATTAATTGTATTATGATAAATAATATTCTAAAATAGAAAAATCCTTTCTTACATAACTTATAAAAAATATTTTTTGTTATGCTATTTTACTAATAACATTTAGCAATAGTTTCTTAATTTTAAGATGGAAACAGATAATTAAATACCATGGTGTTATTAAAAGCCTTCATTCTTTCTGATTTTGAAATGCAAAATTTTGAACGTTATATGAACTGCCTGTAACACTAATTTAATAATTAAATATACAGCACATTTGGCAGTAGTGACTTCAAAAGTATTTTATTTAACAAACGAAGTACTTTTGGTCTATCTACTAGACCATCTTCAGCGTTACATTGACTTACAAAGAACGTAAAAGAATATAAAAACAAAATAACGTAAAAGAACATAAAAGGAATACAATGTATGTTCTTTTACGTTATTATGTTTTTATATTCTTTTACGTTCTTTGTAAGTCAATGTAACGCTGAAGATGGTCTAGTAGATAGACCGAAAGTACTTCGTTTGTTAAATAAAATACTTTTGAAGTCACTACTGCCAAATGTGCTGTATATTTAGTTATTAAATGCAAAATTTTTTGAGATATGGAAATTTGGCATTTTCTTTTGAGTACTTTGATATTTTATTTCTGGCTCAGACTCAGACTATAATGAATGGACATTAATGCTGCACATGTTCTATATACATACTGTATATATTCACATATAAGCTAAGGATTTTTTCTCAGAAAAAATTTTTGAAAAAGGGGTTGGCTTATACACAGGTCAATCAAAGACTGGAAAATTTTCTGCAAGATTCACCAACTCAGTCATGCTGTATTCACATTGTGCCCTCACAGCAGTCTTATGTTCCATCGTATTTATTCCTAACAAAGATCATCTTATTGATTCTTTCAAGTATTTTTTGTTAAAAAAAATGTGGATATATATGAATGTGCATAAATTAATATTTTTGCAGATATTTAAATATAACAATTATACTGCACAGATATGATCAAAAATATATGAAGTGATCTTGTTGCATCTTCTTTATGCTAAATTGATTCTTTGCACATTATTGATGCTAATTTTAAAATTTAATTATAGATATCAGACTTGGCCAATAGAAATGTTCTTGACCAAACTTATCAACAAACATTTATCAAAATTCAGTTATAGTTATCAGGGTTTATTTGGCATGTATTAGGTTCAATCAATACAGTCTTCAAGCAGGAAAACAAAATGCTCTTCTTGAAAGCTCTATTGATATTAATAACTTGAAAATATAAACAGAAGAACAGTCTAAAAAGAAATAATATATATTGTATTATGTACTTATTTTAAAGTATTTTAAATAAAAATAACCAGCATTGATTAGGAGAGAAAATTTTATTACAGAAATGTTTTTGACTTACTCATGAGGTCTTCTTCAGCTGTACTCACAAGTAAATTGAAAACATTCTGTAATAAAATTTTCTCTTCAGATCAGTGCTAGTTATTTTTGTTTTAATTTTATACCAGGAAATAAAAATATGAAGTTTATTTAAATAAATTCAATTAATTATATTAATTGTAAATTAATACACTGCAGCAATTATTAATTAGAAATTTAGTTTAAATAAGTAGTTTTAAGTATATTGTTCTATAAGAATGATTAGATACTAAATATAATTTAATATGACATTATTAAAAAGAAAAATATTCTACCTCCAGTATCTGGACAATGGAAATTAGGATCTAATCCTCTTGCACACATCTTTGTTATTTTCTCCACATGTCCATTAGATATATATTCTAGCATTCTACGCAGATTTGCCTATTTGAATTTTAAAAATTTTCACAATTCAAAGAATAGAATATTACTAGTAATTAATACCATATAAATAACAATAATGTAATTTTATAAACATTTTAATTAGATTTAATAAAATAAAAGTTAACTAAAATCAATAAAGAAATAATTAAATATAAGAATAAAAGAATCAAAGTAATAAAATCTATAGTTGAAATTGTATTTAAATAAAAATAATTATGTTTAAATAAAGGGTAATAAAATACTTTTATTAAATCATAATACAATCATCAACCCTTAGTAACATTATATAATAGTATATACTTGCATTCCAAAACCATTACATCCAATGCAGATATTCATCTAATCTAGCTGAATATCTGCATTTGGATGTAATGGTTTTGGAACTTCAGCCAACTTCATTCAATTTGTCAACAAAATATAAGTAAATTTACTTTATTTTACTAATTCAGTTTGTTAATATGCTGTAGAGATAAAGTCATATATATTTTACTTATTAGTACTTGAATTAAATGAATTGTTGATATAAAAAATATTTTTCACTTATTATTTGCTGTTTTCTCTAAAGGAATATATATTTAATAAGAAATAACTATAATTTTTTTATATTTTCAAGTTGAAAAAGACCTCATGAGTAAATCAAAAACATTTCTGTAATAAAATTTTTAGTATATAATTTTCAGTATATAAACACAGTGATACACTGTGTTTATATACTGAATATAATTTGCAACTAATTAAGTTTGTATCAGTAACCTGAATGCTTTTCCACTCATTCTCCGCTGCTATGCTTAATGACTTTTACTCAAGTCGGGTTCCTTGGCTTGTTTCTTAGTGTTACTTCAGGTTGTATGAACATATATATATATATATGTTCATACAACCTGAAGTCCAGTTCCATAAACACTGGTTAAGACAGTCTTTATGGGTTTAGTCTCTACTAAGTTTAAAATATTAATAACATTTCCTTATATTATGAAGGAGTCAAGTAGATAAATTCAACTCTTCTCATTAAAGCTATTGTTTATAAATAACATTTAAAAACTCAAGTTTTTTTTGGAAAAGATCAACTTGTATTCAACTTAACTTCAAAAATCTCTGGTGTTTGCATATCTCTATTAAAAATAGTGATTAATATGATATCTAAATGTAATAAAATAAAGTAAAAAAAATTAAGTTAAACACTTGAATCAATGAGAGTATCTTTAAATAAGTTTTCACCTATACAAAAAACAATCTTCAAATACTAACAGCAAACTTTTTGTGTTTGGCCTTGAGAAATCTATTGACGTTATATATGTTAATAAAATCTGTTTTAATATATACAGTCGATTCTGATTAATTGGGACATGTTGGGACTAATCCATTTTGGCCAAATTAAACAGCTGCCCCCAATTAAATGAACTAATAATAAATTCTAAAATAAAATATGTAATATGTAGGTAAATAAAATAATAATTAAATACCTATTTAATGCTTTATTAAAACCAATTACAGAAAATATTTGTACTATAAATAGTGAAGAAAAAATAATACAGTATATATGTTATCAGCAAAGTATGAAATGCAGGCATTGTATAGAATGCCTGGCATTTTTAGGCGAAGTATGAAATGATTAATATTATATATACTTTGTCTAGGCATTATATAGAATGACTGATGCTATTTAGACAAAGTATAAAATACTTCCACTCACAAGTCAGTGCCAGATCTAAGCAAAATTGGATCAATTGCACCAATCTGGCCCCACGTTGAGGAAAAACGAAATCGTGAAAAGACTAATAAACGAAGAATAATTGTTTAGATTTACTATTATAGATGGGCATTTACACTACAGCCTTCAAACATCTAATTTTTAACAGATCCACAAAAAAAAATTTTTGGGAAAAATTGAATGTAAATGAAT
The DNA here is from genome assembly GCA_000484575.1 of Olivierus martensii. NCBI lineage: Eukaryota > Metazoa > Arthropoda > Arachnida > Scorpiones > Buthidae > Olivierus > Olivierus martensii. The sequence goes on along the minus strand of AYEL01089847.1, from coordinate 46,574 downwards.
TGATTTTATTTTATCTCTTGGAACAGTAGTACTGAGGTAGATGAAACTCGCATTTTTAATGTAAATATAAGGCCGGAAGATCTTAGCCATAGGAAATGAGTTATATACTATAAATGGAATTTGCAGAATAACGAATGAGTATTTTTTAAAATTATGCGATTTTCAATAAGTGAATCATGAATTCTGTTCTTATCAGGAATGTTATCGAAGATTCTACTGTTATTATTGATAATTGATGAAGATATAGCCAATTGTAATAATTAGTTTAAAAACATTTCACAGATTTTGATTTTTCCTGGAAAAATATGCAGACAATTTTAAAATGTTCAGCTCACTTAAAAAAATATTTCTGAAATCTGCTCAAAATATAATTCATCAGATAAATAGTTTTTATTTTTGAGAGACAATGAATCAATTATATTTTGCACCCTGTTTGACAAAATTATTGATATTTTTAAAGTTCCTTTAAATTTTCATAAATAAGTATTAATTTAACATCTTTCATGTATTTTCATATGTTGATTTCATGACTCTCTTTTAATACTTTGCCTAAATAGCATCAGTTATTCTATATAATGCCTAAGCAAAGTATATATATATATATATATCATTTCATACTTTGCCTAAAAATGCCACGCATTCTATATATTGCCTAGGCATTCTATACAATGCCTGCATTTCATACTTTGCCAGTAACATATACATGATAAATTTTTATAATTTCAAATTTTAATTCTATAAAAATGCATCAAGTGTAGTCTGGCTTTTGATTTTGGTATACTTTATATCAGCAAGTCTACAATGGCTTGTATTAAATGGCTGGCTTTTAAATTTATCCAGCAAAGCAATTTTACTTGATAGTGTAAAATCATTTTTTGGAATCTTGGCAAAGATTTAAAAATTTTAAATGAAATTGACACTATAATGAATATTGCTAGGTACAGTAACAGTAGACACATACTTGCCAGATGCACAACAATAGATAAGTGATTTGCATCACACTAGAGTTGCCAAATATTAGTGTATGTAGTGTTGACATACTTTCAAAAAATCTCTAAAATATGTCAAAAATTGCTAAATTCCTTTTCTGCTACTGTCCCAATTAAGCCTTTAAATTATGTATTAGTTTGGGTTTCCATTCTTTGAGAATTGGCCTAAAAAAGCAGCTTTCCCAATTAACTAATGGCCCAATTAAGCAAAATCAACTGTATTCAAAATTTTTATATGATGACTGAAATAAATTATTTAATTAGTTAATAATGAAAGTTAATTCAATCCAATACATATATTTTAAAATTTTCTCCTTTTTTCATTAACTATGGTAAATAAAAATTTACAAATTTTTAAAAACAAATGAATCAAAATTAACTATTCTTCATTAAAATCATTTTCTCCAGATTAGTGAACATAGGTTTAAATCAGTGGTTCTCAACCTTTTTTATGTTGAGGAATCCAATCCAATCCAATCCTAGCCGTTCAATCATGTCTGATTCTTGGCTATTCTATGGGTCATGTCCCTCCAAGTCTTCCTGTCCATGACCAATTCCTGCAGTTCCTCGATGTTCTTGTCCGTGTCCTTCTTAATTGTATCCAGCCAATGGGTCTTTGGTCTTCCTCTAGGTTTTGTTCTGCTCATCCTCCCCAGCATCACATCCTTCTCCAGTGAATTGGCCCGCATCACATGACCGAAAAAAGTCAGCTTCTGCCTGGTGATCTTACCTTCTAGGGAAAAATCGGGATTGATGCGCTCCAAGACTGACTTGTTGGTGACCCTCGCTGTCCAGGGGATCCTCAGGAGTCTTCTCCAGCACCACAGTTCGAACGCATCAATCTTTCTCCTGTCTGCCTGGTTAGGATCCAGGTCTCTCACCCGTAGGTGGCAATGGGAAACACAATGGTGGTGACCAGTCTGTGCTTGGTGGTGATTGATATGTCCTTACACCTCCAAATTGGGTCTATGTTGACCATCGCTGTGTGCCCGAGGGCGATTCTTCGTGTGATTTTGGGGCAAAAGTCACCATTGCAGTCTACCTTGGAGCCCAGGAAGATGAAGTTGTCGACCACCTTGATCTCCTCATTGTTGATCTTTATATGGACTTCCTTGGCAGCAGTGGTCATAATTTTTGTTTTCTTGATGTTCAACTGAAGTCCCATCTTCTCACTTTCATTTTTTAGCTTCATGATCATCCGCTTCAGTCCTTCTCGCTTTCCGTCAGCAAAGTCGTGTCATCAGCAAACCTGAGGTTGCTTATTGTCCAACCCCCAATCTTCACCCCATTTCAGATTCCTCCGGGTCCAGTTTCCGCATGATCACTTCAGCATAGAGATTGAAGAGAAACGGGAAGAGGGTGCAGCCCTGTCTGGTGCGTTCCTTGATCTTGAACCAATCTGCATCTCCATATCTGGTTCTCACAGTAGCTTCCTGGTTCTGGTAGAGTGATCTGATCAATCTGATCAGGTGTTCCGGCACTCCCAGTTCCCGCAGGGCGACCCAAAGCTTGCTATGCTCCATGCAATCGAATGCCTTGGTGTAGTCGATGAAGCACATATAGAGTTTCTTTTGGTATTCTCTGTCCTTCTCCATGATCCATCTAAGATTCGCAATGTGATCACGAGTCCCCCGGCCCCACCTGAATCCTACTTGGACGTCTGGTAGTTCCCAATCAATGACGTTGCCCAGTCGCTTCTGAATGACCTTCAATAGAATCTTGCTGGCATGTGGTGTGAGGGCAATGGTTTGATAATTGGCGCAGTCTCTTGTGTCTCCCTTTTTTGGTATGGGGACGAAAACTGACTGCCTCCAATCAGCTGGCCATGTGCAGGATTTCCAAATCTGCTGGCAAAGAGCCATCAAGGCAGCTCTTGGGATTGGCCTGAGCAGTTCAGCAGGGATTCCATCGATGCCAGGCACCTTGTTGCTCGGTAGCTGACGCATTGCCCACTCCACTTCGCTCTCAAGAAGATCTGATTCTTGAAGTCCCTGGTCTCTCTGATTTTCGTTCTGTTGATTGTCAATGGAAGTGTACAGGTCTTCAGTGTATTCTAGCCATCTCTCCTTGGTATCTTGCTGGTCGGTCAGTTCGTTGCCATCACGATCTTTGATGGTCGATTGTCGGGCTGAGAAAGGAGTTTTCACCTGTTTCACTGTGGCAAATAATTCTTGGGTTCGGCCTTTCCTGAAAGCTTCTTCGAGACTGATGCAGCACGCATTAACGGCAGTATTCTCAATGACGAATTAATTCTCAGATCAAGATCATTCCTAATTTTTTGTATTTGCCACAACAAATTTGTGAATTAATCTTCAACTACCAGGGTTATTTAACTCTCTTCTATCGGGGAGGGGTTAAATAACCTCTCGCAGATGGAGATTAATTCACAGAATTTGTTATGGCAAGTACGAAAAATAGGAGTGTAAGAGCTTTATTCTTGTCGATCCTTGCCTCACATTGGAAATTTGCATGCAATCGCCTGGCCTTGTCAATCTTGCCTTTGGCCTTGGCTTCATGTCACTTCTTCGCAATCTGCAAGATCTTCTCTGTTAGCCAAACTGCTCCCTTAGTTGGCATCTTGTAGGGGACATATTCCAGAGCAGTCTCTATGATAGTCCCTTTGATCATTGCCCACAATTCTTCGGTCTGTCCACTGTCCAATCAGAGCGCTTCGAACCTGTTCCTCACCTCAATCGTTTACTGGGTTGGGATTCTGCTGATGTCAAACTTCTTAGCTACCACTGTCTTCTTGACTTTGCACAACCGAATCTTGATCCTGGCAATGAGTAGTTGGTGATCTGACCCACAGTCCGCACCTGGGAGGGTCTTGGCTGCTGTTATGGAGCCCCTTCATCTCTGCTGGAATAGGATGTAATCAATCTGGTTGCGGTTTTGGCCATTGGGCGAAGTCCAGGTATACAGGCGACATTTGTGTTGTTTGAAGAAGGTGTTGGTAATCCTAAGCTTGTTCTCCTGAAATTTGAATTGCACCAGGCAGTCCCCAGCATCATTCCGATCGCCCAACCCATGTCTCCCAACCACCTGTCCATCCTCTCCATCACCAACTTTGGCATTGAAATCGCCCATGATGTAAATGATGTCCTTTTATTTTGAAATTTGGTAGCGCACACAAATATTTTAAATAATTTAGGTTTAACAACGAATTTTTATTAATAGATTATTGTGTTTATTCTTATTTATTACATTCAGACTACAGACATGCTCATACATTGGATTATTAAATAGCAGCCCTTATTAAGTTATAGTGCCACCTGCAGATTTTGTCTTTTTAGAGAAACTATAACTTTAATTTTTATTCCTTAATTTTAAAATTATGAATAACGACAAAAGATTTTGGCTGTTGCAGAAATTAGACGGTTAGATTTTTCTAAAGATATCCTATTTATAAGAATCGATAAGTGATTTGACTGAAAAAGGCATATCTAGCCAACATTTCACTATTAATATATGATTCATACAATTATATACATACAATTCATTCTTAATTTTTTACAGCACACCGTGAAAGGTTTAGCAGCAATCAAATAGTGTGCCGCAGCACAGCAGTTGAGAACCACTAATTTAAATACTTCTTTTAATTTGAAAGTAATTTACCTCAAATCAAAAGTAAAAACTGTATCGAAAAGTGAAAATTGTTTTAATGAAATTATCTAAAATAGTCATGTAAAAAGAAGTAGCATGATATACTAAATTTATATTGTATGAACTTTAAACATATGCACTAATAAACAAATTAGTCAAGATTAATGGATCAAACACTTGACCATTTTCATTATTTAATTTTGCACATCTTTTTGCTGAAACTTCAAAATGATCAATTTTGAATTTATTAAAAATTATCAATATTAGATATAATAATTAAAAAAATATTATAGATCAATCACACAGAAAACGATCATATATTAATAATTCTTCACAGTTTATTGAAAATGATCAAATATTGATGATTCTCTCTAGTGGGGCATTCTCCACAGCGTTTTCCAAACTGTGGAGAATGCCCCACTAGAGCGGTGCTAGTCTATTGCAAGGGGGGTGCACAAGAATTAACAAAAACATCATTTTTCAACACACAAACAAACATAAATTCAAATTGATGTAAAAAAAATGAATTTTGTGGCAAAATGGTTCTAATTCATATATCCAAAAACTTTCTGCTGAAGCTGTTTTAAAGAAAAATATTGATCTCATTTAGTGATTGAAAAAGAATTGCGAGTAGCGGTATCTTCAATGACACCCAATTTGAGAGAATTTGTGCTGAAAAACAAACCCATCCATCACATTAATTAAATATTATGTTGCATTAAACATGTATTCAATTTTTCTGGTTTTTTTTTCGTTTTAATTGTATTAAAAATTATTACACTATAATAAATATATATTTTTTACATATAAGAATTTTATTTATACAAAATATGGTATATTGTTTTGTAATATTAAATTGTAAATAGAAAGTATTTATAAAATTAGGCTGTAATGAAAATGAGAGGGTATACCAATTTTCTATGAAAAAAAGAGGACACAGACACAAAGTTTAGAAACCACTGCCCTAGAGGTTCCAATATTGTGTATATATTTCATTCAGAATGGATAATATTTATCTAAGATATTAACCCAAAATAAGTGAAATACCTTCACTCTGATTGAACTAATAATTCTAAACCAATATCAATTATTTTCAATAAGTTAGATCCTCTAATGTGATCTAATAACATTTATGAATTTTATCCAAATCAAATAAATAAATGCACTATCATGCTGACAAATGGACAAAGCTAATTCACAGTTTTGGTTAACAACAGTAATCCTGGAATGGATTACCATCATTAACCAAAACCATCATTATCCAAGGTGCAATTCTTCATTAAGATTTAATTGAAAATTGATTAATTTGTTCCAGCTCCTCCCCACAACGATAGTAAATATTAAAAATGCAGATAAAACTCATTTAAAATGTCTTAAAAATACGGAAAATATCATTTATTTATTATATTTGCTACAAAAAAAATTAACATTAATAAAATGAATTGTTCATGAAAACAGTTTTTAATTATCAATCTTCATGAAAAGGACAATTGGGCTCACTTCAGAGTTTTTTGATGAACCCATAAACACTGATTAGCAGCTTATAGATTCAATGATTATTATACATATGAGATTTAATTTTTCCTTTTGATGGTGAACGAAGTGATATGCACTCGCTAATTTATTGTCTATATGAACCAACACACAAAAAATAAATGCTTAAATATTCATTTTCATCATAAAATGCATTTATAACCACATATTAAAATAAAGCACAATACAGTACAAGAGAAAAAACAATATATGGAAAATGTAAACAGCTGGCTATGATTGGTCAAAAATATCTGAGCTACACTGCATGGTCGTTCTCTATTCGACAATGTCTTCCCACATGTGGATGAGTGAGATCAGAAAATAATGGGATTTAGATCGAATAGAGGTTCACATAATCAGGAGTTGTTAACCAAAGCCTGTGTTATTAAATGTCTTGAAACTGGTAAATTTCAAGACAATTTGAATTTATTTTTTGTTTGTGTGTCGCAAAAATGATGTTTTTGTTAATTCTTGTGCACTCCCCTTGCAATAGACTAGCATCTCTCTAGTGGGGACATTCTCCACAGTTTGGAAAACACTGTGAAGAATGTGAATTCTTCTTTCACTAGAGAGAATTATTAAAACTGTGGAGAATTATCAAGACATTTTTTCTTACAGCCACTCATTGTTAACCAAATACATCGTTATCTGAGGCTGTCATTAACCAAGGCACCACTGTACTCTTTTATTCCATTTAGGAATGGAAAGAATCAAAAAAAGAAAATGAATAATATATATTTTTATAATAATTTATCTTTAATATATTAATTTTGAAATCAATATCTGCAGTATTTCAATATTCGTATTATTGCAACTTTATTGAATTTTCAATTTAGAAATTTAATTATCATCATTAAAAATACAGAAATATAAAATTCAATTGTACTTACGATATCCACATTTTTTACATGCAGGTCTTACACTATCTGAAGTTTGATTAGTCAATCTTGCCATCAGATCTAAAGCAAAATTCAAATATCAATCAGTACTTTAAATTATAAAATATTCATTTTAAATTTTATAACTAAGTTAGTTATAATAATTTTTGTTTTCTTTTATGCTAAATAGTTTTTAGCTAAAAATTAGAAAAAAAAATTTTGTTTTATATTATACATCTTGTAGTAATATATTGAATGTATAATAGTTCAATCCCATTAAAACTTCTGATTTTCATACAAAAAGAAAGGATATCTGAATGCTCTGGATATCTTGAATATTTCCATCCATCTAAATCATTATAAAGATTTCTAAAAATATGAAAAGTGAATCAGATAATGTCTAATGAATACAACAAGCAATACTTTTTATATATCAACAAATAAATTGTTAAATTATAAAAATATTTATATTATATTTTGCAATATTTATATTACTTTTAATAAAATTATCAGCTATCTAAAATTAGATTATTTTGTCAACTTAGGACTAGAAAATTAACATTCCACAGAGAATTAAAATATAGTAATAAAGTCTAATGAATAAGTTGAAAGATTGTTTTCTTTTTCCTCCCAACTAAATTCCTCTATTAATCCCATGTAGAAAAATGTTGCGTGTCCTTACTATACTTAATGATAGCATCAGAAATCAGTATTGAGTCTATGGGAGAGCTGAAGTTCATTTACATCACTATGCCTATGATATAGTCCTCTAAATTATTCGCAATGTTACGGTAAATTCCATAACATAATGACAATTTAGCAAATAAGTTATAAGCTTTGAATAAAATTATGATACAGTGGTACCTTGGTTAACGACGGCCTCAGATAATGACGTACTTGGTTAACGACGAGTGACTGTAAGGAAAAAATGTCTTGGTTAACGACACAGGCTTTGGTTAATGACTCCTGATTATGTGAACTTCCAACAAACTAGAGCTCTGTAAAACAACTCGTCATTGCATCACGTGATTCATTATTTTTTTTTTATCATAATTAAATTCAAATCCAACAATATCATTATTAAAATTAATAAAATTATAACCATATAAAAATATATTTAACTAAATGATAATTAACATATTGTAATGAAAATAAATTATTTAATTAATTAAAAATAGACATGCAACAAATTCACTAGTTTTTAGTTTCTTAAAGATGATTTCTAGACGATTATTATTTTAAATTCTGTGAACAAAGTCTGATTCTATTGTTGTTTGTGTTATATATTACTTGATACCTGCAACATCGCAGTTTCAGATTCCATTAGAAGAAAAAAGTCTCTGAGATTCTACAGTTCATATAGACAATAAATTGGCGAGTATGTGTCACTGTGCCACTAAAAGGCAAAATCAAATTTTACCTGTATAATAATTGTTGAATCTATAACTGCTTTACGGGTTCATTTGTTAAAAACTCCAAAGTGAGTCCAATTGTCCTTCTGGTGAAGATTGAAAATTACAAACTGTTTTTTACACCAATTCATTTTATTAATGTTAATTTTTTTGTAGCAAATATAATAAATAGTCCGATCTAATTGTCCTTCTGGTGAGATTGATAATTAAAAACTGTTTTCATGAAATTTATTAAAAACTGTTTTCATGAACAATTCATTTTATTAATGTTAATTTTTATTTGTGGCAAATATAAGAAATAAATGATATATTCCATATTTATAGGACATTTTAAATAAGTTTTATCTGCATTTTTAATAATTAATATGGTTGTGGGGAGGAGCCAGAATGAATTAATCAATTTTCAATTAAATCCTATGGGGAATCGCACCTTGGATAATGACGATTTTGGTTAACAACGATAATCCTGGAACAGATTACCGTCGTTAACCAAGGTATGTAATAACAAATGTAGATAATTTACTATATGTTAAAATCATGTCTAAATATATACGATGATCAGATGCACAGTGATGTTCTGTGCATTCCAATTGATTGTAACTATTCTAAAATGGCAGTGTGTTGTAATTTTAAGTAGTTCTTGAAAATCTGCATGATTAGCTGCTAAACGAAGCAAACTTCATTGAAATGTTTATTCAAAACTGAAATCTGAAAACTTAGAGGCATGATTACATAAAAATAAACACCTTTCTTACTGATACTGTTACATTTCACATCGAAATCAACTGATCCATGTAAATTAATACTGCCACAAAAGTTGATAATACAATGCTCCCATAGACTCAATACTAATTTCTGATGCTGTCATCAAGTATAGTTTATTTATCAGATAATTTCAGTAAATCAATAAGGAGATAATTTATTTTTCTACAATGGAATGCCTATTCACTAAACATACCATTTTAACAAAAAATTATTAATATCCCTTAGTAGAAATTTAAAAAAGATGTATTGACATAAAAAGTATTTTAGAAATTATCATTATTATTTAACAAATAATTCTATAAATTTTTATGACCCTATTGCAATAATACTCTTGATAGATTAAGTTATAACCACAATCATAAATACAAATTGTGGGCATGAATTATATTATTATAGTTACCATTAGATTTGCCTTATATATACAGTGCATAATATTTTTTAATATAATTTTTAAATAATTTAAATAAAATCAATCTATATTACACTTCTATGAATGCAAGTTTTTGTATTCAACACTTATAATTTTGATAATGGAATAGAAGAGCCTGAAAAAATAACTCAAATATTCTTAATTTTTATTAAATATAACAAAAATAATAATAATATATACTTCCATTATAGCAAATTCCATTATAAATGCAATCAGTGAAATGTTCTCTAATCATAGAAAAAAGAAATTTTCTAACAGCAGCAATTTTAATATATCGGATTATAAAGCACCAGATTAGAAAACACTGGATTATAAAGTATGGAATTTTAAAAAGTGATGATTACATAGATTATACTACAGCTTGAAATTTTCAAGCTGAATTGAGTTATTTTGAAACTAGAATTTCAAACAGTTTGAACATCTCTAGTTTTAGTAGGTATTTTAATAGAACATGGTCTTCAAGTACAAAAATGGCTATAATAGTTCACAGACTTACGAAAATTAATGAGATGGAATACAAAATATGAATAATATATGCTTAAAATGAGAGAGATTTAATAATTGAGAAACTTTGCTTACTTTTATTATAAATAAGAGACTGGAATCCAGGCAATGTCCAGACAAAAACAGTAGGTACATTGCTGCAGAAGAAATGAGAAAATTTGCAAGAAATAACCAAAGAAATCAACAACTGTTTGCAATGCTGTTGATATTTGTGAAAATAAAGAATTCTGTAAAATTTGAATTAAAACTCACCTAGCACCACACAAGAATAGAAAAATTACTGCCAGGAGGCAATGGAGAAAGCTATCAATTTGGAAATAGTGAATTAATTGCCAAAGGAAAAAGAAAATCCAATTAACTCAACTATTTTCAAGTTAGCCATCTGACAATTTTGCATACTTATATGCAAGAACATTTGAAAGTGAGGCGACCACCGAGATCTACACTCTTTCCCTACACGACGCTCTTCCGATCTTGATATTACATATTCTGTATGTGTTCAACAGGAAATGCCTTCATGAACAAAACAGTTATAGTACGAATGTTTTAACAACATATCAGTCACGCAAACACGTGCCCTATGTCTTCCCCAGGCCTGGGGCAACGAACAAAGGGGAATAGTGGTAATGTTCTAATGCGCATGCGTTCAAGCACGATTGTTGACCTGTCCCGGTTGCCAAGCAGGTTAGTACGGGCGCCTTGGGGCAATACCATTCCTTACAGACGGGTGGTGTAGTTACCATAGATATCAAAACGATGATGAGCCTTTCTACTACAATTCTTTTTGTCTTTTTTTACAGTCGGATGATATTCCAGCATTTTGTAGCCGGTATATTCGAAGTTCTTTTTATTTTTTGCATCTTTTAAGTAAAGCAAAATACCGTGTTATATTTTGCAAAAAGAAAAATTTTAAAACTATCGATTTTTGGGTAGCATGTTAAAAGTACAGACTAAGCAACAGTCATCGCCGTCCTTTATTATTATTATCATCATCATTTTTTTTAATAAAATAATCAATAATGCTTTTGCAATTTTTAATTTATTTATCGTAATTAAAGTCCGTATTTTGTAATAAAAGAAATAAATATATTTATTTAAAACAAATTATAATTTTTCTAAATATAATTTAATGTCTTCATTAAAAAATTTACGAAGAAAAAGATTTTTTTTCTGTCTAATGTTTTTTTAATTTTTTTTTTGACAGTTTAAAAATTTACGAAGAAAAAGATTTTTTTTCTGTCTAATGTTTTTTTAATTTTTTTTTTTGACAGTTTACAATAGAATTTTTTTTTATTTCAAATTTATAGTGAAAGTTATCAATGGGAGAAAAAAAAAAAAAAAAGAAAAAAGAAAAATGGGCCCCAAGCAAATTTCAGCGCGGGAACTGTCTGATCCATTCTCACGTCGAGTTTAAACGCCTTCCAAGGACATGAGCCCCTAGTTTAGTCATGGCTAGAATGTTTGGGGCCTCATATGACCGGAATACTTAATTATGCGCCCACTACACAATTAATAATTAAATCGTTTAAAGCGTGATAACAATTTCGAATATTATGTAAAATATAAATTCTCCAATATAAAAAATAATAATTTTTAATTATATTTATATTTTAGATTAATTTCTTTAAATTAATTTAATGTAAAATAATTAAAACTTATAAATTATTCCATTATTTTCGTTTATTTTATTTTTGTACATTAAAAATTTTTGTTTACATTAATGATACATTATTATTATTATTATTATTAATTCGTTAAAAATATATTAAAAAATAAATTCATTTTAGCAATTTTAAACAACTATAAAGTAGATGCAACATATAAATATTATTTAATAATTACAGCATTTTATTCATCTTGTTAAAAAAAAAAAAAAATTAAATTAAATTTTTTCCAAACAAGAAATTATTTTTCTCAGATTTATTTTCAAAATTAACGTAAATATATTATTCAGGCAGCTTTTAAAATTTTTAAATTAATTTTATATTAATTTTAATTTTATTCGTTTACATTTTATAACATTTTTAATCATTATGATTTTATGCTGGTTTAATAGTTACGAGTTAAGCAAAAACATCATGAATCTTATGTAAACAAGTTAATTCAGGAGTTTAGTTTGAAATTCGTGATATATAAATATTATTTTATTTTTCTGTAAAGTTTTTTTTTGGGTTTGTTTTTTCCCTCCTTTGCTCTCATACTGGCAAGATGGCAAATATTATATCAGAAGTCCCAGCAAGCATAACAGCAACAACATTATTAAAAATAAATAACACAAACATCCATTCAAAGTTTATTTTAATATTGCATAATTTAAGCTTTGTTTTTACTGTATTTTGAATACGTCAGAGAAGAAAACGTAAGAGTTCTGAAACCTTAAAACTGTATTGTTATCTATGAATGCTTAAAATATAAATTATAGGCCTGCACGATTTTTAAAACTTCTGTGAATCAATGTTTCCCAGCATTTTCGCCATTAAAAACCCTTTAATGATAACCTCTTAGTGCCCTTTTTGGATGGAAAGCGTCATCTGATATATAAAAAACTTTTATGATTATTTTTTTCATAATGAATTCGATATTTTCGAAAGATTTTCATGTATAAAAAACTATTTTTAGTAACTAATGATTAATCTAAACTTAGTTATTTTTCAGTATAGAATAGTTCCAGTCAATATTTATAATTTCTTTTATTTGATTTATCAATAACAGACTTTCCAAATATTGAAAACAGTTGCCGGATCCCATTACTAACTTCGTGAAAATGGAGTATTCCTGGAAAGACAGATTTGGAATCCCCGATATATAGATCTATTTACCCTCTCTTCTACAGGGAATTCCCCTAATGGTTGAAATAAACTTAATTATTATTATTATTATTTCTTTAAAGTAATATGAAACTTGACCTGATCTGGAATCAAATCAAAAATCTTTAGGAAAACTTTTTAACATCCTACTAGCTGGATTATAGAGATACTAAAAAAGCTTCTTTAGATAGCTAATATAATTTATTTATCATCAGATAAATATTACAATTTATAACTAAGTTATTAATCAATAAATGAAACCACATTAGCTAAAATTTTAATCAATTAATTTCAGTTATCAATTTGTAATGCTAGAGTAATTTGGCTAATATTTGGATGTTATTTGATTATTAATCCTTAGCTAAGTATTTATTTGACATAATTAATATTTATAAAAATTATCATTATAATAATTGAAAAATAAATAAATAAAATAAACTGCTAATAAGTTTCACATTTCTAATTTTATTTGGCTTTACAAGAATCCAAATTAGAAATATTTTTTCTTTTACAATAAAATCCAAAGAAATATATTAACTGAAAATATCATACATAAAATATAGAGAGGTATTTTTAAAACAATTTTTAAATTCATTTTCAAATCTATATAAAATACAAAATTTTATTCTATTTAACATACATGTCCAATTTGTATATAATTCATTATATAGTCATTGATAATATACTTACTTCAATTATTTTGTAATCTTTATAATTATTAAATATATAAGAAAAAAATACAAGCAGTCCTCATTTAATATTATTTCAGTTAATTTAATTTTGATCATATTTTGCAAACAAAAACTAAATTAATTAAAAAAATTAAAGCTTTTAACATAGCAGAACAGAATAATATTCTGTTTTCTTATGTTTCCCTTTATAAGAAATAGAAAACAAGGTAGAAATCTATAATTATATTAAACCAGATAACTATATTTTATATGAGTAATAATTTGAGTGGATACTGTTAAAAATATACTGTACATAGGACAATTAGTCAAAGCATTTTCATCCAGGAAATGCTTTATGTTTTTCAAACAAGATGATCTACAATTGAATTAGAATCTTAACCCTTGGAAAATTTATATGAAAGATCTGGGCCCAGCTTATCAGTCCCCTTCCTCTATATGGATATAAGTGACTTGTATGTAATAAGGCCTTGAATGGCATACTATTTAATAGGGTAGTTCTCAGTTTACAATTATTTTTAAATATGAAGTATGAAAAATTAAAAATATGAACATTAATTGCAATAAATAAATGCTAAACATTTATAAAAAGGCATTTAAAACTATATAGATATCTGTGCAATTAGATTTGTAGCAAAAACTCTGTTATCTGTTATAAAATCAGAAAATTCAAAATGGTATTGAGAAGCAGTAGCAGCACATCCTTTGATTTTACTGGCAGATTATATAAATAATTTCCATTCCTGGATTGTGCCTAAGCTAGTAGTTCAGCTACATTAAAGTTCATCTACTTATCTGTCAATTATAATGAAGAATAAAAAATCAATAATATTAATATGATATAAATTATTTCTTTATTATTATAATTTTCTTGATTTTAATGGCTATATTTTCATTTCTTTAAATAAATAAATCGTTGTTCAATCATAAACTATTGACTCTGTTAGCCTTTAATTTTATTATAATCAAATTACATTGCTGAGAATGGAACTCCTGAGTTTAACATTATGTCTATGGGAAATTGACTCTTTGTTTAAGAGTTCTTACATTATGAGCAATTTCCAGATTTATTTATAAAATTGGGAACTACCTGTAATTAGCAAATGAGTGAGAAGTGGCATTAAGAAAAACTAATCACACATAAAACAAGTGAATTCTAAGTTGTTTTTTATTAGAAAATAATTTCTTTTACCCATAAAGTATGACATATAACTGTTTTGTAATAATAATGTAATATTTTAATAAAAAATTATCAAATATTATTCCTTTAATACTAGAAAACAGTCTAATGTAGCCCAATATGTATCATTAAGCCTATGTGGTTTTTTATTTTAGTTATATCATTTCAGTTAAGATCATGATTTTTTAGAAATCTAGCCCCAATATTAAATGAGGACTGATTATATATAAAATTTTTTTTTAACTTACTCTTGTATGTAACTGCTTAATATGCTTCTCATCCATGTTTGTCATCTTGTAAATCCGTCTTTTGTACCTCAACTTGAAAAAATAATAATAATTGAAAAATATATATTAGAAAAATAATATAAAAAAATTTAAATATTTTCATTTGAATTATTTACAATATTTTAATAGATATTGTATATATGATTATACTAAAAAACTAAAAATAATACATACTACATTTAGCTATAGTTAAAGATTTGTTTTCATTACTGGACTTTAGTGATTATTCAGATGCTTTGGCTATAGTTCAAGAGAGAATACCACTTCTTTGTTAAACTGCCATTTAATTTGTCAGATTTCATATTTTTTGTAAATCCTTCATAAGCACAGAATAAATATATCTTATTTTTTGGTCAAAATTTTTTCTGGAATAATCACTCTATTTTAACGAAACATTTATGAAAAAAAATCTGACTTGATTTATATTGTCTTGATTAATATCACTGATATTAGAATGACCTGTGATGTAACTTCAGGGGATTACTGTATATAAAAAAAACATCACATTCCATCCTTTTGAAAAATAAATAAAAATGTAATAAATAATTTAATTGTGGCAAATAACATCTTCACAAACAATATAATTAAACTTATTTGCATACCAATTTTGCAAAAATACTCTTTTGTAAAAAGAGAAATGTTAATGTTGAAATGTAAAAGATTAAATAATAAGTAAAATGAAAATAATATAGATGTAGATGTAGGAAGGGGGGAGCTTTCTCAGACCTAGCACTGCAACCACCAAAGGTCTAATGTGCACTCCTGACAGAATCATCCCAGAAGAAATCCTGTCTTAATCATGAAAACAGTATCTTCTTCAATGGGACCAAAGCAAGGTCTTCTGGTGTAGGGAAATACAACCCAAGTTTATACCTTAGCCATGAAAGGCCACACATTCACACAAAATGTGAAGAGGAGTTTCATCCTCATCCTGACATCTTCTACAAGTAGGGCTATTAGCAATCCCAATTAAATGAAGATGTCTTCTAAGATGACAGTGCCCAGTAAGGAGCCCTGTAACAATCCTAACTTCATTTTTATGCAGTGAGAGCAACTCTAGTTCTCTGTACAGAGAAACCCAAAATGAGAGCTTTCGCCTGCCTAAGACCAGGAGTAGACTTCCAGTAAATGAGATGCTGGGCTGTCAACCAGTCCTTGACAACCCGCTCAAATGCATCAGATCTGAAGCCCAGGGCAAACTCAGGTCCAATAAAGGTACGAGAAATCCCTTCCTTGACAAGCCCAAAACATAATATAGAAATAAATAATCTAATGCTTTTTTCGAAGCAGATGAAAAACATTCAAAATTTCACAAAATAGTCTTAAATATGCATGTCTATTTTTAGTCAATGTGTTCTTTGTAATATAATTTCTATACTCACTCACATTAGTTTTGCAGAACATACAAGGCCTTATTGGTCCCAAAAATGACTTATAGTGTGATATTACTGTAGAATGTTTAGTTTTATTGAAATTTTATTAATCATCAGCAGTTTAAATTTAAATCTACAATATATTTTCTAATATAATAAAAATAAACTAACACTTTTTTTAAAGAAATCTATAACCAAAGATCAGTAAACCAGTTTAATTATCCCTAGTGGAATATTTTGGAAGTAAACTATAAATTTAATAATTTTTATAAATTTGACTACAGTATCTAGTCTATTATCTTAATAATTTATTATAATTAACTTCCAAAATATTCTAATATGAGTAATTTTGATTGGTTTTATTGAGCTTTAATTATTATTTTTTATTTCATGAATTTCTATGAAATTTCTTTAATTATTCATTTAATAAAAAAAATGATATATTTCATAAAAGCTCACTTCTAAATAACCTTCAGATTCAGGAAATGGATAATCAGCTAAAGGACGTTCTTCATCAAGAAATTTTCCAGCTTTTCCATTAACAGGTGGGCAAAATAAACCATAATTGAAACTTTCTTTCAATTCCTTATTAAAAAAATTAAAATAAAAACATTTCTTTAAAACAATTTATATTTCATTTTTTTTTATGATTAATATAATAAAAATCTTTTTAAATACAAGTCAAGAACTGTATATCTGAAATGCTTGAAATATTGTCCATTACAATTTATTTTTTTAGTTTATTGGTATATATACTCTATTCATACAATCAAATCTAATGATGTTCAGTGCAAGTAGTCCTTGATATATGACAATGATGTAGTTAATAAATTCTGTGATTGATCAATGCAATTCTAGCGGTTTGAGTTCCTGACCCAATAGTCCTTTTTTGTGTCTGGTTCTTGTAATTTTGTGCTCTTTATGTTTATTAAGATAATGTATAGTGTCCTAATAAACATTATTAGTGAGAAATCCATAAATTTTAAACATTTCTGACTTCCAACCAAATCCATGTTATGACAGCAGACTTTGAACTGAACCCATCATCAAGGACTATTTGTATTTATAATTTTGTAGTCTATATACAATAAATATATCATATATGTAAAAATTTGTATTCTTCATATTATGCATACAAATGGAAAATATGTAGAAAATAATTTCTAATAAATATTTTAATAAAAGGTTTTATTAAACTAAAATTAATAAATATTATTTAATTTATATAATTTAATACAATAAATATTATTTAATTTCATCATTAAAAATTATTTATCTAGATGTACCACAACCACCACAAGCACCTCTTGATGTTACAAATATATTAAAAGATAGCTGTAAACTTTCTTGGAAACCTCCAAAAGATACTGGAGGATTACCATTACTTCATTATTTAGTGGAAATACAAGATCTTGGTCAAAGAGGAGGATGGACAGAACTTGGAACTACTCAAGATACTAATTTTGATGTTAAAAATCTTGTTCACAAGAAAGAATATAAATTCCGAGTTCGAGCAGTTAATAAAAAAGGTGTATCAGAACCATTAGTAACACCTAAGTCAATAATAGCAAAAGATCCATATGGTAAGTTCACTTTTATAGTAGAGTAAATCTTTATACTTGATATATTTTCCGACATTAATAAAAAGTTCATAAATAATTTTATCATAATCAATTATATTTTTCTAAGAATACAAAATCTCTTTAATTTAAATTTTAAAATATTATAATTTTATACTGCAAATATTGTTTACTTTTATCATAATTTTAACTATTAGTATCATTTAGAAATTTTTTGTAAAATATTGGAAATATTGATTTTTAACTTATGATAAAATTGCAAATATATGATTTTCGGAATATTAATGTGAGAAAATAGCATTTATGCATAATTACTTGTGCATTTTTTTAAATTTAAAATAGTCTTACATATTTACTTTAACCAATTTTGCCTGTAAAATATCTTAAAAATTACTGAACACAAATTTTGGAAAATTTCCTATATTATCTAAACACAATATACATATTTTTTGTTTAGAGGTTTAATTTTAGATGGTAGTCATTCAAAATTTTACATCATTATATTTGAAACTATTTGTTGTACAGAATTATAGTTAAAATTTTTAAATTAATATAACATTTTGTTTTCTGTTTATTATCCATTTGCAAATACAAAAATAAAAACATTCATTGCAAGAAATATTTTTATTCTTTTAAAATTTTAGAGAATCTGCAGAATTCCTTATATGTTCTGATGATAAGGAATGTATATGGCTTTCTTTATATATAGTTAGTTTTGAATATTTTGATATATGTGAATTTGTCTAACTTTTGCTACTGAAAGTCAGCCTTGTTAATAGAGACACAAATATTGAAAGTTAATCATATATTTCTGATTGAAATGTTGCATAAATGCATCATCTTGTTTTTCTTATACAGAAAATATATGAATTTTTAGATATTTTAATTTTGAGGATAATGTTACTGATATTTTGTATTGAAAGGATTATAATGTGGTCATTTTAGCTAAAATTGAATTGTTGGCTATCAGGGTGTGCTAATATGTTAAAAAGAAATATTTTGAGTCACACTGAAAATTTTGTGTTTCATGTTCAAAATAGAATTAATCCCCATTCAATGTGGGGGATACATTCTGTGTTATAGGAAACTATAGTCAATCAAAAAAATATTAGGACACAACAAAACTGTCAAACATTTATTGAAAAATAAATAATTAATACACTGAAATTCATACTGTTTTCACTACAGTCACTATAACTAAAACAAAGTTTGTAATCTAAATATTCAAGAAAAATAATATTGAAATAAATAAGAAATCCCGACATCTTGTCTTAAAGTGAAAAAATCACGCTCAAAAAAAGTATTGGACATAGAGGAAAAAGTCCAAGATAATAGCCATAATTTGGCAGAATTGTCATTTAAAGTGTACTATGTAAGAGATCTGAAATGATAAGGAATATTCATATATATTCTATATATGAATAAGGAATATATATATATTAATATATTCTATATTAATGATAAGGAATATTTTATTTTTTCTTAAAATATATATATACAGTACATTGTATTTAGTTCTAATTTATTGAATTAATGAATTAATAATATATATATTTATCAAAAGAAATTTATTATTTATCTTTAATTATAATCTTACGAAAAATTCATGTGTGATACATGTTTTTATTTTGATAAACAAAAAAACAGAATTCATAATACTTTTATTTATTTACAAAAATATACTAAAAAGGAACCGGATTACAAGTTGTAAATATTAAAATTGATAATAATAATAATAATAATGTTTATTAAGTGAATAATAATTAGTTTCCACTTCAATGTATAGTACCTGTGTTGCATGTTTATTGTTGATTTATAGTAATAAATTCTGTTAAAACTTTAAACTTTATTGAGGTTAATTCCTTTGAAAACATTCTTTGACCATGAAAAAATGATAAATAGAATCTTCATAATTTTCACTTATTTAACTTTAATTTTTATTTTTACTTTAGAATAATATATTATAGAAAATTAGGATATATAAATATATACAAATGAATTTATTATATTTAGGAAGGAAAATGATTGAAAATTGTTTTCATTCAGTGGCACATTTATGACTAAACGCACTAAATACGCTCCTAGGATCCCAAAAATCGAGATTTTTATATTAAATTAGATATATAATTCAACACTAGAACCCAAAAATCCCTTAATCCCTAGGTAGGTCGAAGAGATATAATAAATGTTCTACTGTTTTCACTGTATAGATATAAAAGTCGAATTTATGTTTAGCTGGATTAATTTTTATAACGAATTTCTATTATAAAGAATATTTCTCTTATAAATTCTACTATATCATTATGATAAAGATTTATTATAAAAAAACAAATAGTTAATTAATCCAGTTAAACATAAATTCGATTTAAAGATGATCGTGGGAGTTTTATATGTACGTAGTAAATTTCCAAACTTCATTTTTAAATTATTTCCTCTTAGATATAATAAATTCATTCCTACTCATTTCTTATTCTCAGTATGAAAAAGCAAAATAAATTATAAGATGGAAAAATAATTATACTCTACATTACGAATAACAGAATTTATTACTACTGATCAAGAACAGAAAAATATAAGTTATTATACATTTAAGTTGCAACTAATTACTTTGAGAACACCTATTGACCATGAAAACAGAGAGAAATAGATAGAGGAGAATGAAAAAGCAATTAATTTTAATTTTTCCTTAAAAAAATAGGTATAATTATTCATCGATATGTTTATTAGTTCTTATTAATGGATAGAGTAATTTTTTCCTTTATTATATGCCTATACAGTATATAATAGGCCTTAAATATATTACTGCATTATAAACAAAATAAATAAGAACTGTCCACAAATAAATACAGTATATTAATTAATCATTATTAATACTGTATTCAGGTGGCCTATGTATTAATAATGATTAATAAATATATTTTATGAGCTTGCTTTTTGTTGTTTATTATATTCCAGGCAGAGGAATAGTTTTTAGAAAGTTCTAATATTTGAACTCATTACAGCATCTCCTTAGCTTCAGTTTAATCTATCTTTATTGTTCTCCAATTATTGGAAATTTTAATCCTTTCAGTTGGGATGGTAACAAACATCGCAGTCATTTATTATATTGAAAATCGACAGAGATTTCTCGCCTCTTTCATGATACTATTCGGTATCTATAATTACACTAACAAAATTATATATTTTTTTGTTTTGTTTCATTGAGAATTTTTGATAAATTTCTATATCTTAAATATATGTTGTGGCAATATAATTGCATTTTAAAAATATAAATTTTTGATATAAACTCAAGTTTTTAAAATTTGATAAAATTTTTTATGTATATTTTGCGAATTTAATATTGTTTTTATTTTACTGTATTAACTATATCATTATTAATTTACACATTATTTAACAAAAGCAATTTTGTTTAAAATTACCATTATTTACTAGAATTCTAATGTTGAAATTTTATACAGCAATTATTTCTATCAATGTACGATATTGAACATCATCGTAATTGGTCTATTTTTTTCGAAATTTGATCAAAATTTCGCTTGATCCAATTAGTGGAATTTTTTTTATTAACATTTAATTTAAAAATGCGTAATATTATACTATACAATAGTATAAAAGATGCATTTCTTATCAGAAACTTTAAACCTGAAAACAAAAATTTTGGTTCAAATTTTAAACCTTATATATATATATTTTATTCAAGGAAGAAAAATATATTGGTAATTATAAGCATGTTTTATATGCTTTTCTCTGAGGAGTGTCAGATTAAATATCAATATTTTCTAACTTAGTAATGATGCAATTTTATTTTATTTTGCTAAATCGATTATGAATATACGTTATTTTTAAGTTTAAAGACCGGTAAAAAATATATAAAATATTTAAGTAAACTAACTATCCTTTCAAGAAATGTTCAAGGAACTTACATATCCAGATTTAGTACTTGTCATTTTTCAAAAGTAAACTAACTATCCTTTCAAGAAATGTTCAAGGAACTTACATATCCAGATTTAGTACTTCTCATTTTTCAAAAATAATTTTTATTTTATAATTTTTATTTGCCATTTTTTAAATATAATTATAAAACAATTTATATTCGTTCTTTTATTTGAAACAAAAATACAATTAAATACAGCATTACAGTATTTTATTTTTGAGAAATTATTGATTTTAAATGGAAGTACATTATTTTTTTACTTCGTTTAAAATTCCAAAAAAATTTAAAGTTATAATTATAGAACATAAAAAAACTTTTTATCGAGTATAGAATCTCTTCGCTAGTTCTGTAATTAATATTTTAATGCTCGATATTATCTCATAAAACATGTTTAACTCGTAAAATATTTTACTCGTATAACTTTGAATTCTACTTATATTTCTTATAGAATTCCCACTATTCCAGTGATGGATAATGATTTTTCTTTGCTATCTCACATTTTTTTCTGACCCATGCTGAAAAATTGGTTGAAATCACTTTAAAATAAACTTCTCCAATTTCAGATCTCTTACATAGTACACTTTAAATGACAATTCTGCCAAATTATGGCTATTTCTTGGACTTTTTCCTCTATGTCCCAATACTTTTTTGAGCGTGATTTTTCACTTTGAACACAAGATGTGTGGCATTTCTTATTTATTTCATATTATTTTTCTTGAATTTTTAGATTAAAAACTTTGTTTTAGTTCTATATAGTGACTGTTGTGAAAACAGTATTAATTTCAGTGTATTATTTATTTATTTTTCAATAAATGATTGACAGTTTGTTGTGTCCCAATACTTTTTTGATTGACTGTATATTATATGAACTATAAAGATTATATATTAATTATAAATGTGGTAGCTAATTTATGAATGGAGTATAAGTGTGATGTATTTGAAAATTATATTTCTTGGAAATTGCAATAAAAATAAAAACTATTTCGAATTATTTTCATTGATAAAGTGTTGATAAAATTGATTGTAATAAAACACTAAACAATATTTATTTCATATCCATGACAACCTTAACAACTTTTCTGTCTCATTATAAAAATCTATGTTATAGAGAAATGCATTATATGAGTGTCTGCTGTATATAATATGACATATGAAATAATATATTCTTAATATGCTAATATAAATATTCATATATCAGATGAATGTATAAATGTCTGTATTTAATACATCAACTTCATTTATAACAATTAATATATAATGTTTGAAGATACAAATTATACAAAAGTAATAACTTTCTATATATTGAAAAGATATAGTCAATAGGGCATGTAATGCTAAATTTGGATTGTCATATTTAATTAGTAAAATAAATAAAGTAGTTTGAAAATAATAAAAATCAACCAGAAAAAATTTTTTTCTCTGCTAGCATCATTACTGGTCACATAAGTAAATTGGTTTTTGATTAAATTTGAAATATTAGTATACAGTATGTTCAAAAAATAACTTTACACTTATATTACTATAATGCATGTATAGGTATATAGTTACTTTTTGAACACACTGTACATTATGTTGTTTAAGATCCCTAACAATTTTATTCTTTTCTGATACATAATTCTATAATTATGATTGTTTTTATTGTCTTAGATAATTAAAAGTAAATACTAAAATCAATTTTATTTGACTTGTTTTATTCATATTGATCCAGTGATTGATTGGTCGAGTGAGTCTGAATCATCTCACTCTTGCTCTCTTGAAGTCTGTGGGATGATATGATGATGATCTTCAACTTTTTTAATGAAACAGTCGATACTCAGCTGACAGGCAGCATTCTTCCTCTCTCTATAAAATTCTTTGTAGTAAGCCAAAGAATTCTGAATTTCTCTTTCAACTTCGGCACTTCTAGTCTCATTAGGATCATTTTCTTCAATTATTCTGACGGCACTGTCAATATGATTAAAAAATTCAGTCATTTGTTTTGTTGAAAGTTGTTTGATGGGCTCAGCAACAAAGGGCTTCTGACTTTCATCATTCATGTTGTTTTCCATTTCCAGAAGCTCTTCATTAGTTGAGTTCTGATGAGTGGTACTCAAGCAGTTCATCCACATGAGACAATTTTTAAAAAAAAATTTTTTTTAATTGAAAAAGTTAATTTACTTTTTAAAATCGTGTTAGAGCAAAAACGCATAAAGTGAGATCACATATAATGAGGAATACCTGTATTCCTAAAAATAGCATCCTAGTTATTTGACTGAACTACATTAATTAATTTATAATAATGTGATGATTAGGTAAGGATACTGTGACCTAGACTTAATTTAGATAATTTCTGGATACAAGCATACCTCATTATTATAGTGGTTACATTCCACTATACACTATTCCATTATAATGGTTACATTCCACTATAATAATATCATCAATATAAAATGAATCACAATCTTTTTTCATTTGCTAATGAATATAAAAGTTTAAAATATATTTATAATATCATTCATTATGTGTGCAATAATGCTTGGACAAAATAAATTTGGCTGGATAGCTGTATGGTAAAGTATTCATTTATCACCTTGGAGGAGCTGAGTCTCTCCAGTTTTACAGGAGTGCTTTAAGCCCAGTCTGTGTATATATTAATTTATGTTTTATATATTTATTTTAAACATTATTTTGTGATCAGTTTCAGATAATTTTTCTTTTGAAGTATAAAATAAAAACATTTTGCTAATATGGCACTTCTTATGCCATATTAGCAAGATGATGTAAAGTGAGGTATGCCTATGCTAGAAAATATTGCTAGATTTACTGGGTATTGGATAACTCCTAGCTAATTGAACAATATTAAATATCACATATGATCATGGATTTATTGTTGTATATTCAAATATTAAATATTTTATTTTTTAGATGAACCTTCTAAACCTGAAAGTATAGAAGTAGTTGATTGGGATAAAGATCATGTCATTTTAAAATGGACCAAACCTGAGAAAGATGGAGGTGCACCTATTACAGGTTATTCTATTGAATATAAGGATAAATTTTCCAGAGATTGGAGTGCAGGACCAGTAAATAATTATTAAAATATAATTTATATATAATTAAAAAAAATCATTCATAAAATAATCAAATAAATTAAAATATTATAGGATTTTCCTGCTGATACATTGCAAGGAAAAGTAGATGGATTAAAAGAAGGTATTCAGTATGAATTTCGTGTCCGTGCTGTTAATAAAGCTGGTAAAGGTGATCCAAGTGATCCTACTAAGCCAATTATTGTAAAAGCAAGATTTGGTAAGTTTATAAAGTCTTTGTTATTTCAGAATCATGTATATATTATAATATTTGATTCATATTTGTATTATATACACACAGTTAAGCCATATATTATTGGTGATGATTTGAGAAATGTTGTTGTAAAGAAAGGTCAAGTTATAAAGTATGAAATTAAGATTGGTGGTGAACCACCACCTGATGTTAAATGGGATTTAAATGGTACAGAAATTGTTTCTTCAAAAAAGTAAGTACAAATAAAAAATACAATATTTTAGATTGTAGCATAATTTTAATTTATAAATTTTATTTATGATATTTTTATTATAGAGAATTTTTTTTATTATTTTATTAAAAATGCTATATAAATTTTAAGTCCCTTTCATAAAAAGTTGTTTAAATATTTTGATTAAAAAATTATTTTCAATGGAATTTTTTATATAGATGGATAAATGAAAATTATTTCAGAAAATTTTAAAATATTTCCCAAATTTCAAAACATTGAAAAATTACTTCAATAATTTAATTTAATTTATTATTAATTATAAGGAAATTAATTAAAATTTTTATACTTTAAGGATTACTATTGAAAATTCTGCTAAATTAACAATTATAACAGTCAGGGATGCTGTGAGAACAGATAGTGGAAAATATACTTTGACTCTTACTAATACTTCAGGAACAGTTTCAGCTAATGCTGATGTTGTTGTTCTTGGTAAAATTAATTAAATATATATTATTCGAATAATTTATTTAAAATTTGAAAATAAAACTTCAAAAAATATGATATAATAACTTTTCCTATATCTAGATAAGCCAGCAACACCACGTGGTCCATTAGTTGCAGATGAAGTAAGAGCTGATAAAATTAAAATTAAATGGCAGAAACCTCCTGATACAGGGGGTCAAGATCTTAAAGGATATGTTATTGAAAAAATGGATATGGATACTGGAAGATGGCTCCCAGCAGGAGAAATTGGACCAGATAAAGAAAATTTTACAATTGAAGGTCTTACACCTAAGAAAAAATATAAATTCCGTGTAAAAGCTCTCAACAAAGAAGGAGAATCTGAACCACTTGAAACTGATCAACCAATTGTTGCCAAAAATCCATATGGTTATTTTATAAATTCTTTATTACTATTTGATATAAATTTAATTAATGATTTTAAAATATTTATATTTTAAATTTCAGATGAACCAGATAAGCCTGGAAAACCAGATATTATTGATTGGGATAATACTAGAGTTGATCTTAAATGGTCTGCTCCTGCCAGTGATGGGGGTCGTCCAATCACTAATTATATCATTGAAGCCAAAGAAAAATTTAGTCTTGTTTGGGTAGAAGTTTTGAAAACTGAAAATGACAAATGTGAAGCTCGTGTAACAAATGTAAAAGAAAATATGTCTTATCAATTCCGTGTAAGGGCTGTGAATAAAGCTGGTCCTAGTGAACCTAGTGAACCAACTGATCATCATATTATTAAACACAGACATTGTAAGTAAATTTTATTCTAATTTTGAATGATAATTAAATTTTAATTAAATAAATACCAATTCCAAATGCTCATAAAATGATACTTAAGGACAAGAGCAAAAACTTGAAATAGATTTTGAAAAAATTCTTGATAAATCAATAGCTATCTAATTTTGATTCTATAGGATGATTATTTATTTATATTTTTCAATAGTTTTATTGCAATTCCAAAGAAAATATTTTTGCTCTGCCTACTGCTAATAATGGTAGTTCTAATATTCCTTGACTAATACAATCCTGAATTGTGCAGTTTCATACTTAAACAATCTTCCAAAAAAGAAAATAATAATAATAATACTACACTAGAATCTCATTAATATGAAATTGAGATGACCTTATAATTTCTTCAGATTAACTTCTATATAAACTAAAACTCTTATTTTAAAAATAAAGTTTTATTTTATATTACTTTTAATATATAATATTAATTTTATGTTTGAAAAGAATTTTAAATTTGTTCTTATTGTCAATTATACTTTAAGAAAGAAAAAAAAGAGAGAAAGTCCTTAAAGCATTTTTATTTGATGCCTAAATTCTTTTAAATATGTTTATGCTTGTTTTATGTAATTGTTTTCAAGATTATAAATGTAATTTTACGATAGATTATCAATAGTTTTGTACAAATATGAAATTATATTTTAAAATATTTTTATGAAAATATCAATATAAAATAAATTTAAGAAATTTTATTGAATTAAAAGTTTTTCCTATATAAATGCAATATTTAATTTTAATATATTATCAATCATTATTTGTATCACTAAACTATTTTTGAATCATTAAATAATTTAGTTTTAATATATTATATTTGACATAAATAAAAGTTTATTTCATTTAAGTTTTTTTCATTGCAGTAAAACCATATATTGATCGTACTAATTTAGTTCCAATTGTTGTAAAAGTTGGTCGATCACATAAGTTTGAAGTTGATGTTAGAGGTGAACCACCACCAACTATTACTTGGTCATTTCGTGAAATAAAACTTTCCAATGATGACTTTATAAAAATTGAAAATAAAGATTATCATACAGATTTTAGTATTAATAAAGCAACACGTAAACATTCTGGAAAATATACAATTTCTGCATCAAACGCATCTGGTAGAGATAGTGCAGAGGTTGAATTTACTGTCTTAGGTAGGTAAAATAAAATGAATTTATAAATTTTTTAAATGATTTTCTAAGTAAATCTTCCCTCTTTCTTAACAATCCTCAGATTTTAAGAATTTTAACTTAATTATTAAAAATTGTTAATACAATGGAAAAAAATTGTATTTTTTCATTGTATTAACAAGTCATACTGTTAATTATGTAGATGATTACAGGAACTTTCTTATATAAGACTTGTTTTCCTAGTATGTTATATAAATTAATTTATTTAAATTATTATATATTTATTATGCTAAAATTAAACACATTTTGAATAACAAATGCAGCAATTCATTAACCTTCTTCCTGGTATGATAAATTCAATCAAAAAACTCTTCTTCATAGGAAGTTTTATTAGGAACATTAACATTTTCAACTTTCCATAAGGCCAAAAATGTTACTCTTTTTAATAAAAATTTCCTGTGAAGAACAGTTTTTTTTTGTGAATTTAGCAAAAGATATGATATACAATTATAATGCAATGTACAGTTTATATCATATTACAGTGTGAGATAAATTAACTATTAATAACATTTAAGTATTGTTTCCAGTGATGATGTAACTTTTGTTACAATATTTCTGTATAAAATTGCACTATTGACCATATTTTTAAAAATGATTTTAAAAATATTTTTCAGTTTAAATTTTTTATGTAAAGTCAAATTTATGTAATTGGATTTTTGCATAACTCAGGGAATTAAGAATAATTAATATTAATAATTAATAATAATATATCAAAAATATATTTTTTAAAATATTTAGGTGCACCAACAAGACCAGAAGGCCCACTTGAAGTTTCTGATGTTCATAAAGAGGGTTGTAAATTAAAATGGAACAAACCTAAGGATGATGGTGGAACGCCACTTAAACATTATGAAATTGAAAAGTTAGATAAAGAAACAGGCCGTTGGACAAGATGTGGTAAAACAGATAAACCAGAATTTGATGTCACTGGCTTAACACCAGGAAAAGAATATCTCTTCAGAGTTGCAGCTATAAATGAAGAAGGAGATTCAGAACCACTTGAAACATTAGAATCAATAATTGCCAAAAATCCTTATGGTGAATATGTTATTTTTATTATTATCTAAATGTTTCTATGCATTTCAATAATAAAGACAATTTATAGTTTAGAATTTAGTATTTAATTATTTAAATTAAATCCTAAAAAATTTTATAATTTAAGAAAACTTTTTTTGTAGATGAACCAAGTAAACCTGGTACACCAGAATTGGTTGATTGGGATAATATTAGTGTTGATCTTAAATGGGAACCACCAAAGAGTGATGGTGGTGCACCAATTACAAAATATATTGTTGAAAAAAAAGATAAATTTAATCCTAATTGGGAAAAAGCTGTTGAAGTTCCTGGTAATAATCCACAGGCCAAAGTTCCTGATTTGAAAGAAAAACAAGAATTGCAGTTCAGAGTTATTGCAGTGAATAAAGCAGGTCCAAGTGAACCAAGTGATGCAACTAAACCTCATATTGTTAAGCATAGAAGATGTAAGTAATATCTATAAATTGGTAATAAAAAATAATTTTAGATAACCATTCATAGTATATATTTTATTCATATCATGACTGTTATAATACTGTATTTAAGATTAACAATAAGATTATTTTGCTATAAATAACTAAGATATTTAAATCTATAAAAAAGTAATTTTATTACAAAGCATAGTTGACTGTTATAATACTGTATTTAAGATTAACAATAAGATTATTTTGCTATAAATAACTAAAATATTTAAATCTATAAAAAAGTAATTTTATTACAAAGCATAGTTTTATTTTATAAAGATTTAAAATAGAAATTTTAAACAAACTTCATTTATAGAACTTTTTCAACTTTTTAAATTACAATACTAATTTTTTTAAGAAATAAATTTTGATTATAACTATAATGGAATTAATCATATTTTAGTTAAATAATAATTTCTATAAAGATTTAAAATAGAAATTTTAAACAAACTTCATTTATAGAACTTTTTCAACTTTTTTAATTACAATACTAATTTTTTGAAGAAATAAATTTTGATTATAACTATAATGGTATGGTATTAATCATATTTTAGTTAAATAATAATTGCATATATTATTATGTAATATTAAAGTACTTTTCTGTTTCCTTTATAGTGAAACCATACATTGATAGATCATCTCTTGACACAATAACTGTTAAAAAAGGAAAAGTTGTAAAATTAGATGTAAATGTTAGAGGTGAACCACCTCCTACAATAACATGGAAATTGAAAGAAATAGTAAGTATTTAGTATTCTATTTCTGATATAAATATAATTTTAGTTAAGTCTGAAATAATTTTTTTTACAATTGAAGTTTGTACTTATAAATACTATAATTGTATAAACTTATTTTTAGAAAATTATTTTAAATTACAGTGGGTAATCGGTTAACAAACAGTTCGGATAACAAACAAATCAGATAACGAACACTTTCGCGAAAGATTTTTATGTTCGGATAAAGAACAGATGTTTGGTTAATGAACACATCACAGAATAAACTGTGGGAACCGCGGACTAACGCGCGCAGGTCCAAGTGAAGCAAAGCTGCAGCCGCAGCTTTATCACGTGGCCATCCGATTGGTTAACAAACAGTTCGGATAACAAACAAATCGGATAACGAACACTTTCGCGAAAGATTTTTATGTTCAGATAAAGAACACATGTTTGGTTAACGAACACGTCACAGAATAAACTGTGGGAACCGTGGACTAACGCGTGCAGGTCCAAGTGAAGCAAAGCTGTGGCTTACCATCCTGGAGGCTCCGGGTCCCAGTCCTCCAATTTTTCAGGAGGGAAGGGTCTGAGCCTTGTTGAACCTCATCCTTCAACCATCCGGTTGACCCGATCATGGGTGATAGCCAGCCTGTGATGAAAGGCTTACCATCCTGGAGGCTCCGGGTCCCAGTCCTCCAATTTTTCAGGAGGGGAGGGTCTGAGCCTTGTTGAACCTCATCCTTCAACCATCCGGTTGACCCCATCATGGATGATAGCCAGCCTGTGATGAATTCTATAAGTGACCACCGCCACATAAAAATATCTCATGAGGATATGGCGGCTTAACTAACCTAACTGAATGACAGGCTTATCCCTTGCGCATTTGTGGACTTACAGGTAAGGATGGGAGAGCAGTAGTTTTTCCCAATTAAAATGAACTTGAGGACAACTTAAAACAAACTAAAGATTTATTAAAGAAGATAAGCAAGAGATTTTACAATATTTTGGTGTTAGAATGGCACCCATACCAGTTTGAGGTCAATATGCTTAGGATCTCTATAACGACAATGCTATTAATCACTTCCAAAAAATTCTGAAAAAGAGAGAAAGGCAATCGACATTGGACAGATTTTTTAACGGAAAATAAACATCATATAGATGAAAATGCAAGACTATGTATGTATATATTATTGTTATTACATAAAATGAAAATGCAAGATTATGTATGTATATATTATTGTTATTACATATAAATAAACATGTTACATATAAATAAACATTTTTGCAGTAAGGTTGAAATTGAATATTAAAAAGGTTCTAGCAGTTCTTTAGAGAAATGAATTAAGATAATAAGAAATTATATAATTATTTATTTTTTTTGGGTCTCTAGAACGAATTAATCACATTCCAATTAAACCTATGGTAAATCGATGATTGGTTAACGAACAATTCGGATAATGAACGTTATCTTAGAACGGATTATGTTCGTTAATCGATCACCCACTGTATTTTTAGAAAATTTGTAATGTGTTCTTTTATATAAATAAATCAAACATCATATTTATTAAAGTTGTTTTATATTGTTGTTGTGAACATTGACAATCACATACAACAGTATCGATCACCCACTGTATTTTTAGAAAATTTGTAATGTGTTCTTTTATATAAATAAATCGAACATCATATTTATTAAAGTTGCTTTATATTGTTGTTGTGAACATTGACAATCACATACAACAATCACTATTTTAGTAGATACTACTAAAATAGTTACTATTTTAACTATAAACTTAGATAGATACTACTAAAATACTTAAGTTCTATTCTGCACCTCTATTCTTGTGCAACCTTTGGCAGGAAAATATATCATTTTTACAACTGATACTATTACAAAATTTAATTATATAATTAATAATCTAAATAAATTAAAAGGCTCTGTAAGATAAATTTTGAATTAACAATTTTGAGTTAATTCAAAATTGAATTTATTTATTTATATAAAAGAACACATTACAAATTCAAAAATTGTTCAATCTATTCATTGCAAAATCTGTTTTAAGCAGCTTTAATAAACAGCTTATTTGGCAAATTGATGACTTAGTTTTCAAAATTTTGATAGAAATAGAAAACAAAGGCATTTTTAAATTTATTCAAACAATTGATACCAGTGAGAATATTATCTTTGAATAAAATATGTTTTTAAATCCTGATAATTTTTTTAAATTGAAGCAAAATACATATCAAAAAATTTTTATAGCAAAAAATAATTTGCACTATAATAGTCTTATTAATTTTGTATCATTATTTATGGCATTCTTATTTATATATTATAAAAAATAATTCTTATGTAAAAATTCATTTAACTGACTTTACAAAAAATATAAAACAAAATACATGTACTCTATAAAGTTGTATACAAACAGAGAAATTTCTGAAAAAATTTTTTGAACAAGGGGTTTGGTTTATACACAATATAGTGAAAAATTGGTAAATTTTTTGAATTGTAATAATAATCATTGGCTCAGTCATGCCACATTCCCATCATACCTTCACTCTAGCTACTTGATCTAGCATATTTGTTTGTAATAAAGATTATTATCTTACAGGTTCTTTCAATTTTTTTGTTAAAAAATATATACATATGTATGATTTTACATAATTTAATATTTCTGTAGATATTTAAATGTTGGATATATAAAGTGGTTGCCTTATACTATTAGCACATCCTATAGTAGTGTGGGATCTGCTATATTTCTAAAAAAATATGTATATCTTCTTGTTTAAAATTATTTAGAATCATTTCCCTACACGACGCTCTTCCGATCTTAAATTATTTAGAATCATTAAAATTCCATTGTGTTTCAAGGGTTAAATTTGGCATGTTAATTAGGTTTATTTGGATTAAATTCCCTTGAGGTTTAGATTGTATAATGTTTGTTATTAAAAATATATGGATATAGATGAATATTCATATTTAAATACATTCAAAAATATTAATTTATTAGATGCTTCACAAATAACATCAAAATATGTAGTCAATCTCTTTTAACAAGTAAACATGATGACTATTACTATTATGCATATTATCAGTTAATATTGAATGGAAATGCATTGATATTTCTGATTGACAATTTGTGCATTTTTTGATAATTCCAGTCATTTAAAAAGTACGGGATGATTATTTTTACAGCTGATTTCAGATATCAGATTTATGCTCCCTGGCAATTGTGTGTACCCAGACCAACTTTTCACTCTTATCATTGCAACAAAATTTTATTAAATGTTTGGTTCTGATTTTTTTATTGTTTAAACTTTGTTAAATATTTTGTTGTTTTTGAGATTCAAAAATGACAAAAAGTTTTAAACTTTTCACTCTTATCATTGCAACAAAATTTTATTAAATGTTTGGTTCTGATTTTTTTTATTGTTTAAACTTTGTTAAATATTAAAAATGACAAAAAGTTTAAAATATTTTTTAATATTTTCAGATGAATAAACACTTTAATAAAATTAAATTGAAGAGAAATGCATGACTAGACATGATATTGACACAATTGTGTCCTGCTCTCTATCTGGCTTTCTCTTCAGATATTATTTTTCAATGTTTCAATGCTATAAGTTTGGAATTTTATCTAAGTGGCCATATTTATTCCAATAGTAAACTGGATTTGGAACATTTTAAAAATTATAAAAGAAATTATCTATTTATTTCAATGAATGTCATATTATTCTGATATTGGAAAGTTGGGGATTGGCCTATACACAAGTACTGTATTAGTTCAATGAATGTCATATTATTCTGATATTGGAAAGTTGGGGATTGGCCTATACACAAGTACATACAGTACTTCAGAAAATTATAAAGCATTTTTATTCTCAATAATTAAGTATAGAAATAATAATAATAATGAAACATTAAATTTTATCTTAAATAAGTTTTTATTTTTATGTAAGTTTTTTTGGTAATAAATATTTATTATATGGATATCATTGAATTTCTCATTAGGAACCCATTTATATTATTATTTTATATGAAATAAAAAACAGTTATCATTAATTAAAACAAATAAGCAATTATCAATAAATTCTTTACAAATATTTCTAATATGATAATTTTAACTATTGCCAGTTATGCTAATTGCAGATGAAGAAAACGTTATGCTAAATAAAAAAATCCATACTTGCTAATGAGCTGTATTTAATCTAGTATGATAATTTTAACTATTGCCAGTTATGCTAATTGCAGATGAAAGAAAATTTTGAAAATTATGATTGAAGCATTCCATTTATGAGGATATCTACTGATCTAGAAAGAGAAATTTTGAAAATAAAATAGAATCTTAAATACTTATATGACAATATTTTCAATTAAAATCATTCATATATTATTACCTGAATGATTAAAAAATTAATCAGAAAAAAATTATTTAGAAAAATTTTTATAATAAATTCTAAAATTTATTTTTTAATTTATGTAATGCTATAAAATTTTTGTAAACTAATGTTTTGCAAATGAAATATTTATGTTAATTTTTTAAACATTCTTTACATAATATTGTTTTAAAATATGAATTAAAATTTTACTTATTGTGATGCACATGAAAATGATCAAATGAAATTTATAAAAATTTCAGATTGTTGAAAGTAAAGAAAATATTGAAATTGTAAATGTTGATTATAATACAAAATTTACAATTCAAGATGCACAAAGAAAGCATACAGGTTTATATAAAATTATTGCAGTAAATGAAGTTGGAAAAGATGAAGCTGAAGTAGAAATAGTTGTTTTAGGTAAAATATTAAAATGTTTTATTTTTGTTGAATTAAACACTTATTTACACAATTTATTTGATGTAAAAAATTTCACATAAAAGTAAATTAGTAAAAATAGCAAGAGAAACTATTCTTTTAATTTTATTTTATATATCCACATATATACATTTCAGTATAAAATATATTTTTACAATAAACAATTTTTTAAATTTAAATTAGGTGCACCAACAAGGCCAGGAGGACCATTGAAAGTTGAAGATGTTAATGCTAAAGGTTGCAAACTTAAATGGAAAAAGCCTGAAGATGATGGAGGAAAACCAATTAGTCATTATGTTGTTGAGAAATTAGATACATCAACAGGTAATTGGGTGCCTGTAGGACGTACAGATAGAGATAAACCTGAATATGATGTAACTGGATTGACACCTGGCAAAGAATATCAATTCCGTGTAAAAGCAGTAAATCCTGAAGGGGAATCTGAGCCTTTAACAACTGATAGACCTACGCTTGCTAAAAATCCATATGGTAGGTATGACATAATGAAAAGAATCAAATACTATATTTTAAGCACGCTTGCCAAAAATCCATATGGTAGGTATGACATAATGAAAAGAATCAAATACTATATTTATTTTAAGCGTAACAGAAAATTAATACAAAAATTATTATTTTATATTATTAGATGAACCCGGACCTCCTGGTTTACCTGAAATTGTAGATTGGGATGAAAAGAGAGTTGATCTTAAATGGGAACCACCAAAGAAAGATGGTGGTGCACCTATTACAGGCTATATCATAGAAAAGAAAGAACGATTTGGAGCCAGTTGGGAACCATGCTTAAATACTAATAGTCCTAAACCAGAAGCTAAGCTTACTGATCTAACTAAAGGTCAGCAATATCAATTCAGAGTTCGAGCTGTAAATAAGGCAGGTCCAGGTGAACCAAGTGAACCAACTAAACCACACATTGTAAAGGAAAGATATTGTAAGTTTTTTTAAATTAAATTAATTTTATTAAATTTCAGGTTAACATAATTTGAATTGAATTAATCTTTAGTGGCACCAAAAATTGTCAGAGACAATTTAGAAACAATAACTGTCAGAGCTGGACAATCACCAAAACTTGATGTGGAAATTATTGGAGAACCTCCTCCAACAGTAACTTGGTCTTTTGCAAATAAACCAATAGAAGGAACAACTGGACCAGTTAAAGTTGAAAATGAAGATTATTTATCTCATTTACGCATAGTAAATGCCACAAGAAAGCATTCTGGAAAATATAAAATAACAGCTGTTAATAGTTCAGGAAAAGATGAAGAAACTGTGGAGATAGTTGTTCTTGGTAAAAATATTTTTAAATATTAAATTTAATTTTAGATATTTCATAGTTTTATTAATATATTAAAATTTGTTGGGAAGTTTATTTCATACAAATTGGAATATATTAGTGAAGTAGTCTTATTTTATACAGAATACATTGCAAATAATCTTATTTGCTATATAACTCTGGACTAGATACTTTTATAATTATAAATTTTTTATTGATAATTATAATATTAAATGCTCTTTTAGTCTAAATTTTTATCATTTTATTTATGTTGGGATTGTAATTTGAATCTTTCCTTAACAAATAACTGAAACAATTATCAGTAATCAGCAATATTCTTACATCAAATGTGAAAATGAAGCACACTCATATGTTAAGTGAATTTAGAATAATTATTGCCATATTAAAATTAAAGGTGCTACATCAAATGTGAAAATGAAGCACACTCATATGTTAAGTGAATTTAGAATAATTATTGCCGTATTAAAATTAAAGGAGTCGGCAGCTTTGTTTAATTCTTCGAAAGACCCAATTTCACGCCTGCAAACTAAACAGACTGATTTTTCTAGTAACCAGTCGATTTTTTCGAGTAAACAGATCGGCCCATGATTGGCTTGCATGAAATAAGGAATAAATGAAACTCAGATTTCAAAATGAAATGGGCGATTATTTTAACATAATAAATAATTAACTTTTATTTAAAAAAATAATAGGAAATAAATAATACATGATTTACTAACATTAATTATGCATATCATGATATTTAATATAGTGTATAATAAAAATCAAAAATATTCTCAACTTAAAAAATCAACAAAACAAATAAAAATTTATCTAATTCTTGCTTTAAAAAGGGATTCACACATGATACAACAATTTCTCTGAAAAAAAAGTTTTGCATTTCTTTTTTCTTTATAAAATTTCCAAAACTTTTATTTAAAAAAATAATAGGAAATAAATAATACATGATTTACTAACATTAATTATACATATCATGATATATAATATAGTGTATAATAAAAGTCAAAAATATTCTCAACTTAAAAATCAACAAAACAAATAAAAATTTATCTAATTCTTGCTTTAAAAAAGATTCACACATGATACAACAATTTCTCTGAAAAAAAGTTTTGCATTTCTTTTTTCTTTATAAAATTTCCTAATTAATAAGATAGGATAGTTTCAAATACTGGCAGGAAAAACTTATCTATATTCCACACAGACAACACAAAAGCTGCTGTATGACTTTCCAAACAATGAACAAAGACCAACTATTTCAAGACAACTGTCCTGAGATCTGGTCTACTGTCTTCTCCTTACTTCTTTTTCCCTCCACTAATCCTATAAATTTTAAAGAAGAATCTAAATTGATTCTTAGATCTCATCTAATGATTTTTCTTTTATTTGGAATGATGGTAGAAACTACCAATCCTAGAATTTATGATATTGTTTTTAGAAGATTGTTTGATATTGGTACCTGTCAATCATGCTGTATGGACTTATTCTAAAAGGTGTTATTTTATGGAGGCATTAAATAAACTATATCATTCTATTTTCTTTTCTATACAAAAAAAAAATCATTCAAAAACTAAATTAAAATCTAATTATTTCATTGTTCTTTTATAGACTAATTAAAGGTATTATTTTATTCAATAAAAATTGAATTAAATTCTTTTAATAATATGAACATTTTTTGACAAGCTCAATAATTATTTAAATGGCTGATATAAAATTCATAAACTCATTAACAAAATTTTTATATGTATAGTTCAAATGTTTGTTACAATTGTTGTTTAATTGTTTACAGAAGATGCTTACTTACAAATGAAGTTGGGAAAATAAGTCTGAGGTAGATAGGGGAGATGAGGAGATATCTTCATGAATCACACATTTATTTTAGTTTTAAAATACAAGCAATTATTTGGGGAGCAAATTAAGAGTGCATTAAAATAATTTGATAATGCCATTAATTTTAATTGGAAAGTTAAAATTTGAATAAAAATTAATTTTCAATAAGGAAAAATAAGTTTTTTAATAACATAAATAACAATTTAAATCCAATGAAATATTTTATTTGCATAACAAATATAGATCAATAAATCAGAAAATTATACAGTAAAACTTCGTTCTAACGTTTTCCAAGGGGACAGCGAAAACAAACACTGTCCCCTTGGAAAATGTTAAATCAAGGAAAACGTTAGATTGAGAACCGGCAA
Source organism: Olivierus martensii (assembly GCA_000484575.1). NCBI lineage: Eukaryota > Metazoa > Arthropoda > Arachnida > Scorpiones > Buthidae > Olivierus > Olivierus martensii. Next base: position 8,103 of record AYEL01089847.1, on the reverse strand, counting down.
AATAAAAATGAAGTACATATATAGGTAACGCGGACCTGCAAAATTTTGCAATGTAAAAGAAAATTATACAGTAAAACTTCGTTCTAACGTTTTCCAAGGGGACAGCGAAAACAAACGCTGTCCCCTTGGAAAACGTTAAATCAAGGAAAACGTTAGATTGAGAACTTAGTCGCACTACGAGGCCTACCTGTACATATAATCCTTATGGTAGCTATATAGTTGTATTTATTGTTATTTTAATTTAGATGTTATGAACAAGTTTTTTTTTTACTTTTTAGAGTTTTTTAAATTATCAGATATTATTATTATTTAAATATTTATTTAACCAGCAAATTGTGTTTAGTAGTATTTGATATAATTGTATTTTTAATTTAAATATCAAAAATATCTGATATAAAATAAGGTTAATTACTGCATGAGAATATTTGAATTTTGAATTGCATTTATTAGAACATTTCTTAAAACTGTGTATTATGTTGTTTTGTAACTGAAGAGGGCCTGGTTACAAGGTTGAAAGTACTTTTATTTGCTTAACTTAAATTCTTTTGGAATATAATAACCTGCATATATGTTTTTTAATCTAGTGTTTTCTAAACTGTGGAGTGCTAGTCGATTGCAAGGGAGCACATAAGAATTAACAAAAAAATCATTTTTGAGACAAACAGAAAATAAATTCAAATTGTTGTCAAAAAAATGAATCAGCAAAGGAGTTATAAATATATATATCCATGTAACCAGAAACTTTCTGTTGTAGTCGTTTTAAAGACAAAATATTGATCTCATTTAGTGATTGAAAAAGAATTGCGAGTAGCAATATAACGATTCAAACCATTCCTGGTTCGGCCGCTATTTCTAGTTCGGACCCCACGACCCTCCACTCCCTCCTTACGAGGTCTTACTCGTATCTGCATTTTAATATAAATATCGGAGTTGTATAATAAATCCTTAAGTTCAGAAAAATACTCCATCTCGACACTTTTACAGTTAAACAAATTACTTTTATTAATAAATAAAACACAAATTACAAAGCTTAGTAATTAAACCACTTAGGTCTCCCCTGTGAATAAAAGTATTTTTATCCAAAAAGAATTTCCAACTGTTTAGTGTCATTCCAATATTCTGCAACCGGCGCCGTAGTTTCTCCTCCTTCAACAAGTCAAACCATTGTAACAGGTGCAGGGAGACAAAAAAGACGCCCTCTACTAGAGCTTTTAAAAACGACATTTTTGCATACATATTGAACATAAGCATTTCTGACATCTGACAATTAATTAAATTCTTTCTTTTAACATTCTCAAAATAATTATTCTTTTTTAACATGAACCAAGTTATTCAAAATCTTAAACAAAACAAAGTTATAAAGTTAAAAGTTATTTATGAAATTAACTCTTCCGACTTTCACAAGGTTTATCCAACATGGCGACTGCCGTAGCCACACTTCGCCTCGAGTAAGTCCTAATTCCTTATTCTTCACAGCAATATCTTCAACAACAGTCTGATTTGAGAGAATTTGTGCTGAAAAACCAGTTCACTTATCGTATTAAATATTATCTTGTATTAAACATGTATTCTATTTTTAATTTTTTTGTAAGATTTGTTTAATTGTATTAAAAATTATTACATCATAATTTATATTTATAATCACTAACCTCTTCTTTTTTTCGTTTCCTGTTTTATCATCAAAAGTGTTCTTCCTTTTATCCATTTCAATACTTTTTAAAAGAAAATTCTGTACTATACTGTAGCTCTGTTCGATTTGACTGTACTGGCAACACTAGTGTAGCTTTTTAGTGTATAACTTGGTGCATCAGTGTAGGATTATTTTTTAGTCAAAACGAATAAAGTAGCATAGCAGCTCAAGATTAGCAAGATGGCGGTTATATCAACAATTGCTCGTTACTTTCTACACTGCTACACCATGTTTTCAGTCAATGTAGAATAGTGTAGAAATTTTACACTACACCGCTAAATCGAACGCGTTAGTGTAGCTACACTGGCCAAATCGAATGTCTCAGTGCTACACTATCTTACACTAGTATAATGGTTGTAGTCAAATCAAACAGAGCTTGTATGTATATGATAACAAAACTGAATAATAGTAATGTTAAATAGCTAATGGCAAAAAGCCCATCTTTCTGGCATTTCACCCCTTCAAAGCCAAGTGACTGTTCTTGGACTGCTGCTCATCTGGTTTTACTAACTGAAAATTAATATTAATTTGTTAATTGACATCATAAAAGGAGACGGACATTTGTTAGTAAGACTGGTCTATGCTTACAACTCGCATTAATCGAATATTTGCTCGTAACAAGTGAAAAACGGTATCATTTTTATAAGTCGCACTAATCGAATATCGCATTATTCAAACTCGCACTAATCGAGGCCTATCTGTAGAATGTATGTTTAATACAAGATTATTTTGTAGTATAAAACTGTAAGTAGAAAGTATTTATAAAATTAGACTGTTAGGAAAATGAAGGACATATCATTTTTTATGAAAAAAGGATGCAGATACAGAAAATTTGGAAATCACTATTTTAATCCATTTACAGCCATTCATTCCATGCAGGCAAAGTACCTGTCTTTAAAGTGTCAGTTAGGCTTAATTACAAATATTCATAATATTTGTAAATATTTATAATTAAGCTGTATTATATTTGTAATTAAGCCTAACTGAAAAAGCCTAAACATTTAAAATTTCATATTTCTCCTTATTTTTCATAAAATTCTAAAATTTATTTTGGTTTAGCTTGGAGATCTTTCTATAATGATTTGATTTATATTTTCAGAATTTAAGAAGTTTTCATTATATGTGTTAAATCAAAAGTTATACAATTCTCTTTTGCAATGATTTAATCATCTAATTAAATAATTTTGCTAGGTGTACCCTGTTATCTACTGAATAAAAACAATCATGAGTCATGAAATTCTGATATTTCATATGTAAATTCATTTTTCTTAATGGAACAAAAATACTAATGAATTTTATAATATTCTGATATAATAGGTTGTTAGCAATCATAAAATACTTATGTTTTCAAAGAAAATTGTCTGAATTTATTAATTTGTAGGACAAATTATTTTCTAATGTTACTAATGAAAAAAATAGTTTCTATGGATGCTTTTGAACTCTGATACAAACAAAAAAACTATAAAAATAACACATGAAAAGTATATTTTAAAAATAATATTGATAAACGAATAAATTCTTTGTATAAGTATCACAAAAGTGGCTACCTTGATGGCTACACAGGTTAGCAGGCTTGATAAGAAAGTGTGCAGATAAATTGGTACAAACCATTATTCTTGTCCTGTACAATGGTGAGAGGAATATGTTTGTGCAAGAATCAATCTTGCTAGAATGTGAGTAGTCATTTTAAGTTAAAGTAATTTTTATTAATTATTAATGATTACCTAATATTATCATTAATAATTTCATTACGTTAATTAATAATTACATAATTACAGTGCCATAAGATTAAATTCGCCCTTAGTTACTTTTCAATTTTATATTGCCTGCTTCGTCTTGAACATTGTTTATCCAGCCCGCAGCAGAAAATAATTGCCCACCCCTACCCTAATTGGACTGCAGATAGTTTGTTGCTCAGCATCCACTCTCACTTATAAGAAACCACTTGCTTTATGTATATAAAATAATTCAGAAAGCACTATTAGCAAGGAATACAGTTTATTGCTATATAACGTTTTCGAACCTGTCACGGTCCCTCCTCAGTATAAGTCAATAAAAGATTTATACTGAGGAGGGACCGTGACAGGGTCCGAAAATGTTATATAGCAATAAACTGTATTCCTTGCTAATAGTGCTTTCTGAATTATTTTATCCACTGTCACTTACTCATGTACAAAATAGGCTTGGCTGCAATTTCCCAGGAAGCAACTGGCTGCTGTAAAGCAATAAAAATGCCATGTCTCTCTAAATATCTTGAGAATTTTTACATTTCACTTTTCATGATTTTCTCCTTAATTTTCTGTGAAATTAAAACAAAAAATGAACAATCAAGATACATTTTAGTTTATTTAACAGAATTAATCATTATTTATCTACAATATTTTCTTATTTTCAGTAGTTTTTAGCTCATTTTATGAAAAATTTGATTTTTTTTTTTTCTTCAAAAATTTCTGAAATATCATTTATCGAATTTCATAGTTGGAATAAATTTGATAGATTAGATTATAAAATTGACAGAATAGTATAAAAATACCCAAATTCTATTGAGCTGTTCAAATATGAACAATGTTTTTTTTTTATATACACAATTTTAAAAAATATTAATTATATTATTGAAAAAATTATGACCCACTTTCAAAAGAGCATATTTTTAACAATTATGCACAAAAAGCTTGATTAATAAAATCAGGATTAAGTTTTTAAATCTTTTTTTTTTCCACAGCCTTGACATCTATCAACAGCAATGGCAACAAGTTAATGCATTTGGAATGCTTTAACATCAATAGGTAAAATGGTTGTGGTTTTGATATTCAAGAACCAATTAAAAATTTTATATTGGACTTAATGGAAAATGAGTTTTCATTTTACAAATTTTCATCTAACAATTTTTAATGTTCTAATAACCTTTGTTGTAAGCCAAGGATACTTGTGAAAGTTTATCATTCAGCCTTTATAATAACAATTTTTCCTTAAAATGTTTTTGTTTCTATATAGGAATATATAATAGCATTTGTCTTTCAATGGAAAAATTTGTTGAATAAAATATCAACAAATTAATTATACAATAAGTAATAATTTAATAAATAACTTGCCTTTCAATTTTTATTTTAAAATTATTTAAGATTAATTTTTAAGTTATCTTTTAACTTTAATATTTTTTAGATGAAAATGGTCAGCAACAAAATGGTGCTGGTGGACGTGATAATTATGTAAATGGAGACATTCAGGATGGTAATGGACAAACAACTCAAGAGGAAGCAATGGAAGAGGAAGGTAAAAACTGTTTAACATTTAAAAAATTAATGATGTTTTCTTTAAATGCCTTCAGTTTACTGTATTAAAAAATACTGTTGTTAATTTGCAATTTTCTTTCATACTTAGTTTTACAATATCAAATGATCATTATGATTCCCATGCAAATATCTAATTATTTAGGATTTAAGTTATATCTGTTGCAATTACTGTTAGTTATTTTTTAATCTGTTAAAATATGATCATGTTGACGAAAATTGAAACTTTGATCAGATTTTAATTTCTCTGAGATGGAATTATATTTCTATAAAATAACATCTTTTTGTTTTTTTAATAATTTATTTCGTATAGAACAGCTCAAACTAATTTAGTTTGTTACAAGCCTTTCAGGAAAAATGATAAATTTCATGAATTAGAAGAATTAAATCATTTTATGTAAAAACATGATTGTCTTTTAAAACATGTAACTCAGTTCTATTTAAACTCAATTTATAATTTTGTAATTTAAATTTATTTTATATATGATTTTAACACTTCCAATTCAGAATGATGAATCTTATTTTTAATTCTCATACTGGAGCATTAACTCAGTATCAACAATAAATTAATGGAAATTATTAATAATCAGTTTATAGGAATAGTCCTATAAAAAGATAGGACTGTTCTTATAAACTGCTTCATTTTTATTGCAATATTTTAAATAAAGTTCTACATTTAGAAAACATTGCTACATTGTTGCAATAAGACAATTCACCTTAGACATTGGAATATATTATAAATATAGTGATGTATTCTTGTTTGGTATCATATCAATGCTTGCACACGTATCATTATGCAAATGGGGTATGCATGCATGCGCACACAAAAACAAACAAACACACGCACTATTCCAAAGACATATTGATGACAATTATGTCTCTACACATTAATAAGAACACACACACACACACACACACACACACACACACACACACACACACACACATTCACATTCACATTCACACACTGAAAATGTCCTTTAATCACAGTAGCTGATTAACATTCACTTCATTTTTATAAATGAAACAGAAAATGTAATTATTTTGACTTTAGGAAAAAATTTATGATTGATTGAAATAATGATATTTTATTTATTTCCATAAAGGTGTCAGATTACATAATAAATTCATTAAAAATTCATAAGATAGTGGAAAAAATGATTTCTATTAGAAAGTAGACATTTTGTTTAAAAATAAGGTTTCATACATTCTTAAGATTTATATTTAAAAAATAAGTATATAATTTCACACAAAATGTGACTTTATATAATGTTAATTAATTTACATTTTATGACTTTTGATTGGCCAAACACTTTGACAACCAGATTAACACTGGTTTGGCTTAAATTTAAATATGCAGTTGATCTTGAGATTCATTTTGCATTATATGAATTGGTGTTATATGAGTCACATAGGTTATACTTGAATGAAATATCAAAAAATACAAACAATTACAATAAATGTTAAACATTCATAAATGTGTCATTTCAACATGTATTTAACAATGTGTAATGTAGAACTATTAGGTTAGCAGCAGACATTTTATCATTTGCTATTAATTCGAAAACAGATTTTTATATAATATATATACAGGGTGAGTTTTTTATCTTGAGACAACGAAATATCTTGGTTGGATCTCATTATTTCGGAAAAAGTTGTAGACAAAAGTTGTTGGGTATCGAAGGTGCAATCAATTGGTGACCTTGAATTTGACTTTGACCTTGACCATCCGTGTCATTTGGAGGTCAAGTCGGTTTTTTTCAATGGGAAGACATACTTTTGACCCCGACAATGGAAAGAGCAGAAAATTTCACAATCGGATATACCCTTGACCATGAGGTTTAGGTCTGTGGGATCCAAGGGCTAGGGCCTGCTGGAAAACGTCACTTCTCACCCGATCGTAACTTAGCGATCTTGACAATTTTAATGTCGACATCGGGTGAGAGTGGCCTCTGTCCGGCTGGTACCGAAAACCCCGATCTCCACTATCCCCCTCAACAATAATAAACACCCTGAGTTCGAACTGTGCGGATTTATGATATCATGCAGGTGTTCTAGAGGGTGCACTAATTAATGTGGTAAAGGTCGCGAGGTCAACCTCCCGGGACCGAGGGAGCGAACTTGTTTGTTATTTTATTCTCGGAGAAGGGATGGGAAAAATTGGAAGATTCGATCGAGGAGTCGGACTTTGTACTTCGAAGTGAACGGACGCTTCCTTTTTTTTCAATCGGATATACCCTTGACCTTAAGGTTTAGGTCAAAGGTCAAGGTTATTTGCAGGTCAAAAGATTTTTCCGACGGGAAACCATAATTTTTATCACATTTTTTAATGACCTTATTACTTTGATCTTTAAAAGCATTCACTACTTTTAGCACTACCCAGGAGTATCAACACGGATGTAGTAGTAGTTTTCTGCTCTCTTCGGGGTGCTTGATTTTAATGAATCCCCTCGTCTCTCACTATTGCGAAATTAAATGGGAATACATATTTTTAACCCCAGCAATGGAAAGAATCGAGAAAAATTACAATCAGCCATAACCTTAAGTACCCCTGAAATTGACCTCCAAAGGTCATTTTAAGGCCACTCTCATGCATGACTGTCAATGACAATTAAATGAGATGACCATTCATTACTGTTAATGACCACATTAAAGCCTCAATGACATTCAGCAACTGTCGAGGAATGATCCTAAACCGTATTTGTATTAGGCTCATCCAGAAAGTACCATTTGGGTATTAAAAAAGATTAGCAATTTATTTTCATTTGCATTTTATTACAAAAAATCTACATACCTTAAACTACTTTTAGACATTCACCATGCGAATTAAAGCGTGTGTCATATCTTGGCACTAATTGCAACATACCCGCTTTGTAGAATTCGGCCGCCTGAGATCTCAATAGTCAGTAGTCCACGCCTTTTGTTCTGTATCGCGCGCCATAACTTCAATATCTCACAGTAAGCTGTAGCGTTGATTGTTTTGCCTCGTTCCATCCAGTCCACTAACAAAATTCCTTGACAGTCCCAAAACACGGTGTACATGATTTTTCTTGAAGAAAGAGGTGGTTTTGCTTTTTGGGTTTCGGGGAACCAGTATGCCGCCATTCCAGTGACTGTTGTTTC
>AYEL01089845.1:0-89137 GCA_000484575.1 Olivierus martensii | reverse complement strand
GCCTTCCTAACCATACAAAAACACAGTTTGAAAAACAGCAACCATTGACTAAGTGCGATAGAGGTGCAGATACGAAAGGCAAACTCAACATCCCGCACCACGTGATCTCGCATCTTGCCCTCTGCATTGTTTACATGATGCAATCTGTCAGTTCTAGTCGTAACTCGTAATACTTATTCAATAGGGCAGTAATCTATAGTGAAAACAACTTTATTTAAATTATACCGTGGTCAACATACTTTACAAACATACTGGAAAACCAACCACAGACTAGTTCCAAACCAAATGAAGATGATGACGAGGCAGAAGACACCGATGATGATCAAGTGGATTATTGTGAGGATTGAATAAGCTATTTTTCTCAATGATTGCTTCGACAGTTTTTGTATTAACTCTCTGACAGTTTCTGGATTTGATTGTTTTTTCCTAATTATTCAAAGTTTATGAGACTTTCTATCAGAATGTAAAGAACAACTTTTATGTTGAGTTCGTCCTACGCTTAAAATTTGAAACGTATTTTTCTCAACATTAGCATTTGTTGAGTTTGCCCTTCGTATCCGCAATGCTTCATATATATTCACAGAGAGGGCAAGAGGGGCAGCTGCAGCTGCCCTGGGCCTCAATTTATAATTCAGTATTTTAGAAAAAATAATTTGTATATTTTTATATTGTTCAAGCTTCAGTATTTGTCAAAATTTGAAATTCTCTATTAATGTTTTTGCTTTTCTTTTACACTTACCACTGTATATTTGTCAATTTTTTTTGAAGGGCTTCAAAAATATTATTTTCCCCAGGCATCAAATTTTCTCTGAAAGTCCCTGTATATATGCATACATTTATTAAATTTATTTTTTAATTAAAATACTTAGTTTATGAATTGTGATAGTTCCAATTAGAGTGTGAAAATATCTAATTTATTTATTGCATCATATGGATGGCTTGTACTGCGTTATACAAGATCTACTATATTATATTGCTGAGTTAATTGTATCATTTAAAATACAACATATTTTCTTTTATAAATAATTTATGTACAAATATTTTCAGATGAAGCAAGGTCAGAAGCAACTTTCAGATTTACAGTACCCAACTTCAGCAAGCTCAAGGATACTTTGCTCAGTCCACCTACATTTGTGAGAAATCTTCCATGGTAATGATTCCTAATTAATCACTCTTTATAATTTTTTTTCATGTATAACTGTTCAAATTGCAAGCATAACCATTTCATAATTTATATGTATTTGGAAAACTATTCAATATTTCATGCAGAGGTATCAAAACTATTGCTTTATACTGTTATTGTGTAATATGTACTATAATTGGACCAATTAGAAGTTTCTTATTTCAGATATTTGAATAAAAAGTTCCAATTATAGAGCAAGTTGTTTGGTATTAACATTGCTATCTTTTTCTACTGCCATGATATATTAGCCTTTTGCATGCCATTGATAGCATATGCTGCTGAAGGTCATTTACCGTTAGAAGCCATTGATATGATAAGCTGCACATAGCAGGAACAAGCAATAGAATTTTACAACTGCAATTTGGCTGATCCTAATCATTTTATTGTAGTTGTGTTTAGTTTTTGAAAAAGAAATATAATGAGTTTCTAATAATGTTCCTAAATTTTTTCTAGCCAAAATTTCTTATTTTAAAAATTATTTATAGAAATTTGAATATTTTTCTGAAAATCAACTTTTTTTTTCCTCCCCACATTTCTCTATATTCCTGATCAGTGTGTTCTGTGGGGGTCACAAATTAGCCCTTCCAAACAGAGATAGAATCGGGGAAATTCCAAAGAAAGGGGAGACGTTTCATTAAAACAAACGCGAAAAGAAATATGACGACAGTTCCAGTTGCAGTTCGATCAGCTCACGAACTTTGTCCACAATAACAATAAATTGCGGAGAATGTTTACATCGGGTGTCTGACGTTCAGTCGCGAATTCAACACCTGGCTCGACAAACGTTTGAGAGGTAAACATCTCGGTTCTCAGCCCGGGAATAAGGGTCAGAAAGGTCACGGGTATTTAAGAGCCTGCGCCGCCCTTGACCAGCACTTTGTACTCTTCTACACTTCTCCTACCCATCTGCCGTTAGCTCTATTGCCACTTTAGTCTGACCGACTACCTTCCGCCGAAGTTATCTGTTTCCTACATTTCTCCATTTCTTACTTGTTAGTGTAAATTTAATTGTTTCCATCCAAGCCGCCTTTCCACCCGTACGTGATAAGCTTCTCGGAATTTCCAATAAAGACCAAGCTCTGTCCCGACCATTTACTTGTTAGTGTAAATTTAATTGTTTCCATCCAAGCCGCCTTTCCACCCGTACGTGATGAGCTTCTCGGAATTTCCAATAAAGACCAAGCTCTGTCCCGACCGGGAAGTATCTTCAAATCTGCACCTATCTCCTCTCCCAAGTTGGAAAAAGGATGATCCAGGAGCGACGGCCTTCTATGACTTCTTTGGATACTAGTAACTTCAGTTCAACAGCAGGTGTTAAGGACTAAAGACTGTTATTGTCAGTGTTCAACTTCAACGAGATCATCGTTGACTACTCCGGAATTTTTTTACAGGTACTTCTCTTTGTTAAGAAAAAAAGTATAAAGAACTGTCTCTCATAATTAAAGGAAGTTGTTTTTGTTAAACATCGTCTCTGTTTTATCTGCTGACTCTCATTACCCATCCTTACGCGCGTCTCTCACCTTTCTTTAGGCCAATGCCTGTCAACTTCGTCCTCAGCTGTGCGGGCCTCATAATTCATATTTGAATTTTTTCAAAAATTAATTTTTTATTGTATGAACTATAGAATATTAAAATTTAAAAAAATATAAATACCAAAATTTTGATTAATTCTATTAAAATAGGTAATATTTTTATTATTGATTGTTTTTACTTCATTTTCACTATTTTTTTTTTATCATCAGAAAACAAGAAAATGGTAATGTAAACAAAGATCTGTCATTAAAAGGGATGTGGCACTTTTATTGCTTTACTAGTAAGCCTGTTGCAGTTACACCAGCATTCAGAGTATATTGTGATTAGTGAATGATTTTAATTTAATAATTTTAAAATTTAGCCTATTAGGCAAAATTTCTTTATTAACAATGTTTTGTCTGATTAATTAAGAAAATGTTTCTTTATAAAATTTAATTATGGAATTTTTGGGATAATTGGAAAGAGAAAATTACAAATTATCTGAAGAACTTGTACATGATGCTATAATATATAATTGACCATGAGAAAATATATTTTCTTTTTTTAGCATAAACTTCAATTGAATCCAAAGATTGGCATTGACTCTTCATTGCTGTATTGCAATTCCAAATGCTGATTTCACTGAGGACTAAAATGGCATTCAAATGGAAATTCATGATCACTTAAGAGTTATTACTCTGGGAATTAAAGCATATTCTCCTATATGACACACACTGATTTGTCTCATGCCTATAATCTCAATGATTAATTTAGTGCTGTTACATTATCAATTTGCTAGTGACTTATTTCTTAGCAGGATTATAATCATTCAACATTTTAAATCTAATTGATAGTGAGGAATCCAGAAGTTTCTGTTGAATTTAAATACTCTACTGGAACAAAGCTTGCTATTCATTTGAAAGTGCAACTGCCTTAAGGCATTGCCCTAAATCTGATTTATCTTCCTTAACTTTCTTGTTGTCAGTAAATGTATTAAAAAGATGAAAAAGGGTCAGTCAGTTTGCCCGAGACAGAGGCAGACAAAGATAGACAAGGTAATTTGTTTTTGCCCATACAGCAAGAGAGACAAGTATAGAAGCAGAGTTGGAAAAAGGACAAGAGAGGCAACTAAGTTTTCTGGCAAAGAAGATTGTGTTCTTATTAACAGTATCCTCAGAGATTCTATTTTAGAACTTCAGAGGAGAGGAACTAGAGAGAACTACAGTGAGTGCAGAAAGTATTTGTACACAAATGGTCATGTTCAAAAAACTGCTACTTCTTAAAATCTATAAATTTAAATTGTATAATAACAAATAAGTATAATAAAATATACTTTCCTACTATATGTAAAATTTACATTAAAAAAATTTACACAAAATATAAATGACATAAGACATAAATGTCCCATCATCTCAATATGTAAAAATACAGTTGTACATAATAATGAAAAACATTTCAGATAACGTATAATTTTATAATTACTGTGGGTGATCGATTAACGAACAGTTTGGATAACGAATACTTTCACGAAAGATTTTTATGTTAGGGTAATTAACACAAATTTGGATAACAACTTCACAGAACAAACTGGGATCCATGGACTGATGGAATGACAGGTTGACCGGATGGCCACATGGTAAAGCTTTCGCTTACCATCCTGGAGGATCCAGGTCCCACTCTAATTTTTCAGGAGGGGACCAGACCCGGCCTGTTGAACCCCCATTTTTCAAAAATCTGGTTGATCCCATCATGGATATTGGCCAGCCTGTGATGAGCTCTATAAGTCGTCGCTGCCAGATATCTCGCAAAGATATGGCGGCTTGACTAACCTAACAGAATGACCGGCTTAGGCCTTGTGTGTTCGTGGACATATGGGCAAGGATGGGAGATCAGTAGTTTTTCCTTATTATAAATAAAGTTTTGTAAATTATTAATAAGTGTTACTTTATGTGCGGCCCGCAAAATATTTTTAAATTTAAATTGGCCCGTTGTTTAAAAAGGTTGCTCACTCCTGATCTATATAAGTTAATAATTTGTTTATAATTTTAAAATATTTCCTAAAACATTTCACTATTAGAATAAATAAGGCCACTTTTAAAAATCGCCAAACTTACAATATTAAAAGTCACAACGCAATGAGATGAAAATGTGAACTGGAAACGTGAATGGAAGCAACAAGTTCGCCAAACTTACAATATTAAAAGTCACAACGCAATGAGATGAAAATGTGAACTGGAAATGTGAACTTGTGATCGCCTCGCATCCATTCGCGTTTCTCTACAATACGATTTTAATGAAATGTTTGTACCGCAGAAAATATCAAAGGAATATAAAAAATTTTTTGTCATTCCTGGATTGCAACAGAAAATATTTAACAAAGTTTAAATGATAAGAAAATTAGAATCAAAATACGCAATGAAAATTTTGCAAAAATGAAGGCAGTGGAAAGTCCCACATTCTGATGCGCACATGTGATCATTAGAAGATGCCGGATTTGATTTCGTAACTAGCCGTATTAGGAAAAACCTTGTTGTTTCCAAAAAGGAAGCATCATACAGCCAAGGTCTCTCTTGTACAGCCAAAATCAAAATTTCCTCCATTTTACTTTATTAAAATGCTTCTTCCTGATTGGCGAAGTAGAACAACAATGACTAAATCTTGAATCTTGGTCAAGATCAGAACGACTAGTGACACTGACCATTTCAGGAGGACAACAACTAACAAAAACAAGTGTGAACATTTAAGTGACCTTGACAAAGCGACAGAGACCAAGTCTGGTCATTGTCATTTGCAGTGTGAAAGGAGCCTTACCCATTAAATACTTTTGGATATTAATTTTGAAATTACTAATATTCATTTTGGTTGATTTTTCTATCAGCTGCTTGCTATATTGGATGATTCATGAGAAGGTATTGCAAGGATTGAAATAGGATCTAGGAAATTTAATTTCTTTCCTTGCTAACCATCTTTTTTTTACAAATTTAAAATATAAAACTATAACTTAATTCTGATATTAAGATATTATTCTTAAATCTTGTTTGATTTTATAATTTGGAACATTCATTATAGTAAATTACAATAATTTATGATCAACAAGATTTCAATTATTCAGATATTTTGACATTAGATAATATGGAATAATTTTCATAATCACATGATTGGATTTTCTAAATGTTGAAAATAAAATAATTTTTATATTTATAGAAATCTAATTAGTTGCTAAATTTTTGATGAATTTTTCTTTTGAAAGTAAACAATGAAATACTAAGAATGTGCATTATTTTATTTAGTTTAAAATAATTTTTTTCATTCATTTATTTAACATAAATACAAAAACTGTAAAAAAACTGATGCCTTCTTAATTAATATATCCAACGAATATTTTTGACTTGTAATGTACAACTATCCTGTGAAATAGGAACAATTCAAATTAATGATTCCATGAATTATAGCCATTTCCCAACTTATATAAGAATTTTTTTTTAATTTTATGCAAGTTGAATTTTATGAAAGTCAGAAAAATAATTTAAAAAAGAAATTCTTGATTAACTGTTGAGTTCCTGTGCCATGTATACATGTCAAGATGGCAGAACAAAAATGATAAAAAGTAATAAAAAAACATTATAAAAAATTCAATCCTGATTTTATTATTCCAGCTTTTGCAGATCAGTTTTTTGTGTAATCAGTGAAAATATGCTTCTCCTGATGGTCCTAAATTTTTCCAGTTACCAAAATATTTTTTTAAATTATGTGTAAACAAAACCAGTGGATTCCGCTTATTTGGGACAGCCAATACAGTGGATTTCGCTTAATTGGGACACCGGTTAATTGGGACAGCCGTTTACATTGCAATACAGTAGGTCCTCATTTAATATTGTCCAAGTTAACACAAAACAGTCGATTCTGCTTAATTGGACCACCAAGAGAACTGGCTGAGCAGGGCCATAGAAAACTGAAAATGTTACCAGAGATTATTATTAATACAGTGGATTCCGCTTAACTGGGGCAACGCATAATTGCGAACAATATATATATAGTGGATTCTGCTTAATTGGGCCAAATCTCAAGAATTCTATATATATAGTAGATTCCAGTTAATTGGGTCAAATCTCAAAGAACAGAAACCAAACTAATAAACTAATACATAATTTAAAAACTAATAACCTAATACATAATTTAAATGCTTAATTGGGACAACTTTTAACTATTGGGACAGTAGCAGAAAAGGAATTTTCAATTTTTGATATGTTTTAGGGATTTTTCATAGCAGAAAAGGAATTTTCAATTTTTGATATATTTTAGGGATTTTTTGGATAAACTGATAAACTAATACATAATTTAAATGCTTAATTGGGACAGGAGTCAAAGAATGGAAACCAAACTAATATATAATTTAAACACTTAATTGGGACGATAGCAGGAAAGGAATTTTCAATTTTTTATATATTTTAGGGATTTTTCGAAAGTATAACAACACTACATACACTAACAAGGAATTTTCAATTTTTGATATATTTTAGGGATTTTTCAAAAGTATGGAAACACTACAATTTTCAATTTTTGATATATTTTAGGGATTTTTCAAAAGTATGGCAAGGTCTCTCTCGTACAGCCAAAATCAAAATTTCCTCCATTTTACTTTATTAAAATGCTTCTTCCTGATTGGCGAAGTAGAACAACAATGACTAAATCTTGAATCTTGGTCAAGATCAGAACGACTAGTGACACTGACCATTTCAGGAGGACAACAACTAACAAAAACAAGGTTCAAAACAACAAAAATTGTTAAATTTTATTAATTTTTTAATGTATCTGAATCATTTTATAAACTTTTTTTATATCACACATTTACAAATTTAAATATTTAATTCTGATTTTGTGCGTATATTGCATGCGCCATTAGGCATAAAGATAAATACTGTGTAATCAGTATAAAATTAATAAAAATGAGTTATAAATGGAAAACTTTTATTTTAATTATTTTAATGATTGTAAAATATACATTTTTGAACCAAACTAAAAAAATCTAAAATTATTAAATATATAAACATTTTATAAATTAAACATCCATTATTAAGGTTACTCATTTTTATATATGACTGAAATAGTTTAATCGTACATACAATTAGAATAAATTAAGTAAACTAGGTTTTAAAAAGAGGAAAAATAAAAAATTAACAATAAACTGTAAAAATCTAGTGTGCTTCATTGCAAAACATAAAAGTAATTGACGCTTTTGACGTCTCAGATGACGTGTAAGCATGAAAGCTATTTTTAGAAATCGATAACATATATTATTATTAAAAAAACAACTTAATTGCTCATTCATATCAAACTGATACACATATTTTTTTTTTAGTGAAAGCTATTTTTAGAAATCGATAACATATATTATTATTAAAAAAACAACTTAATTGCTTGTTCATAGCAAATTGATACACATATATTTTTTTATTTAAAAAACAATGGAGTTAATGCAAAATTGGTTCAGTGCATCTGATATCTATTAGAAAGTTAGGAAGCTAGAAATTTTTCCAGATTTTGTAAAAATTTTCATAATTAATTATTTTTTATGAATTAAAAAGTATCAAATTGTATCAAATCACAGTATCAAATTGATACTGTGCGCTAGCTCCGGGTTTTAAAAAATTTCTTATATAAAAATTATAACAACATCTTATTGTACTAGTAATTTTTCAGGTTAAACCTTTCTACAAGACAATACAGACTAACACAATGGAGTGGGTTGTTTCTTATCGTCTTATTACATACACATCGTCGACACACTGTCGCCCTACTAATATAAACATCCATTCTTTAGTGAAATTATAAGTAAATAGCATCATTGATAAATAATACTAACAATACTGTATTCAGCAACACTAGAGTGATAAGAATCAGTTATCTGTTGTCATGAGTCTGGCAAATGTGCATCTGCTTAAGAGTCTACAGTTAGGAGTGGGTCGTTTCTTATCGTCTTATTACATACACATCGTCGACACACTGTCGCCCTACTGATATAAACATCCATTCTTTAGTAAAATTATAAATAAATAGCATCATTGATAAATAATACTAACAATACTATGTTCAGCAACACTAGAGTGATAAGAATCAGTTATCTGTTGTCATGAGTCTGGCAAATGTGCATCTGCTTAAGAGTCTACAGTTACTGTACCTAGCGATATTCGTTTACATTATCGATTTTATTTAAAATTTTTAAATCTTTGCCAAGATGACAAGAAATGATTTTCAAGTAAAATTGCTTTGCTGGATAAAATTAAAAGCCAGCCATTTAATACAAGTTATTGTAGATTCCTGATATAACTGGTATACCAAAATCTACCATTGTGCAATTTCCTACAACAAGAAAATCAACTGTGTGAGGAGTGGGCATTACAGAAAGTAATTCTAGGCCATGGTAGATTCGCTGAAATAAACCAAAATCTACCATAGATGCGTCTTAAAAAGAAAATCAACTGCGTAAGGAGTGGGCATTACAGAAAGAAATTAAAAGAAAATCAACTGCATAAGGAGTGGGCATTACAGAAAGAAATTCCTAATCAACTGCGTAAGGAGTGGGCATTACAGAAAGAAATTCCAGAAACATCGAAAAGAAAGCAAAATCTACCATAGCGCGTCTCCTACAACAATAAAATCAACTGCGTGAGGATGGGCATTACAGAAAAAAATTCCAGGAACATTCAAAAGAAAGTGTGATGAATTACAGAAAGAAATTCTGGGAACATCCAAAAGAAAGCGTGATGGAAAAGAGAAAGAAATTCCAGGAACATCCAAAAGAAAACGTGATGGAAAGGATCTATTCCGGGAACATCCAAAAGAAAGCGTGATGGAAAGGATCCAGAAGTCACAAGAAAATCAACTACGTGAGAAGTGGGCATTACAGAAAGAAATTCTAACAAGAAAATCAACTGTGTGAGGAGTGGGCATTACAGAAAGAAATTCCAGAAGATCAAAGCAACTGTGCAAGAAGTGGGCATAACAGAAAGAAATTCCAGGAACTGTCCATAAGAAAGCGTGATAGGAGTGGGCATTAGAGAAAGAAATTCCAGGAACATCGAAAAGAAAGCGTGATGCATTATAGAAAGAAATTCCGGGAACATCCAAAAGAAAGCGTGATGGAAAAGATCCAGAAGTTGCATTAGATCAATGGATTTCTATAGTTAGCGGGCGAGGCGTGAATATATTAGATCAATGGATTTCTATAGTTAGCGGGTGAGGCATGAATATCAGCTTAGATCAATGGATTTCTATAGTTAGCGGGTGAGGCGTGAATATCAGCATAGATCAATGGATTTCTATAGTTAGCAGGCGAGGCGTGAATATCAGTGACCCAGTGTTGTTGAAGAAGTCAGAGAAGATCGGTAAAAAACTAATAATTAGATATCCATTTTATAAATCATTAAAATAGGTACCTAATTATTATTTTTTACCTATTATTTGTATACATTAAAATAGGTACCTAATTATTATTTTTTACCTATTATTTATTTACCTACGAATTATGCTAATTATTATTTTTTTACCTATTATTTATTTACCTACGAATTACATAGATTTTATTTTAAAATTTATTATTACTTCACTTAATTGGGACAAAATGGCTTAGTCCCGACGTGTCCCAATTAAGCAGAATCCACTGTATTGTTTATATTTGAATGACTCAATAGAATTTGGAATTTTTCATCCCAACCTGTTGATTTTATAGTCAAACCTACCAAACCCATTCAAATTATGTGATTCGATAAATAATATTATGGTAATTTTTGGAAAAAAACGAAACATAAACTCACTCAGATCATTTAAAGGGGTGTGGCACTTTTATTGTTTTATTGTGGCCACTCCTTTCCTGGGTAATTGCAGCCAAGCCTACTTTGGACATGGGTAAATGGCAGTAGGTCCAGAGTGGTAGTCCAATTAGAGGAAAAGATAATATAGTCATGAACATCATTTTTTTAAGTATTAATAGTATTGGGTTTGTTGATACAACTGCAAAAATTTAGCTTTGCTTCCCAGTCATTATATAAAGTTTTATTAAACAAAAGTCAGAAGTTTTCTGATAAAATAGTGAAGTTCCTGTAACCAAAGTTTGATACTTGGCAATTCATATACTACCCACTATTCTCATTATCCTTTCAAAAGATTGCAATATAACCCTGTTAGGAATTGCAGATGCAGGCTTGTTTCTTAATTTGGCAAACAGCATAGTGTTTTTCAATTTTCCTGATGTTTGTCATGAATTGTGTTTTGAGAACAGTAGTCCACATTTATCAAAAAGACTGTTATTATCAACAGTTAATGTTTTGCATGATAGAGAAGACAGTCCTTGTCAGTAGCAGATTGAAATCTGCTTTTGACAAAGACTTGAGCCATTTGAGCCAAGCATTTGGAAACAAGAAAAAGAAAGGAAGTTTTTGAAGAAGGTGAGGAATCAACACTATTTGCTGAACCTTCATTAACTCAAGTTACCATCAACCAGGTAGTTCTTAACCGGTGTTCCCTGGAACACTGATGTTCCGCAAATGTGTTCCAAGTGTTCTGTGAAATTGTGAGAGCGAGGCCTACTTGAATGAATTTAGCATACTGCGCAATATGCATTTTATAATGTAGACAAGATTCAATTTGCATTTTTGAATAAACTAGAGATTTATCGATTCTTAAGATTTTGGTACAGTTTTCTACATCATATTTGTGAGCTAGACTTTTCAACATTAATGAACATAAAAACTAAAAAAACAAAAGACAGAAATATTGATGAAGAAAGGAAAGTAGCTTTATCACATATTAGATCTGACATTGCTCAAATCTGCTCAGGTATCGCATTAAACTTAATTTAATTTGATGCCTGAGCTAATTGTCTTCTCTTTTAGAAAAATGTGCTATTTTTCTAAAAGAATTACTTACAGTTCTTAAAAATGTTTTTTTAATTAATTTTTTTTTTACTGTTATTTAATGTATAATGTTTAGTAAAATACATGTTCATGCATATTTTTGGTGTTTGTTTTATGATCATTGTAATATAGGGTTCCTCAAATTTTCTTTACAATCAAAAGTGTTCCATGACTTTGGAAAGGTTAAGAACCACTGCATCAACCTGTAGTGTACCACTTTATCATATGTTTCCCAGCAAAACTGACATTTTGAATGAGGAACTGGACAAGTTTTTTTAGAAAGGAATAATCAAGGAGTGTAAGTCAGTTTGGGCTGTACCAAACTGATTTAACTTGTTATCTTTATATTAAAAAGCACCAGATTATGTGTTGATTATCAATGAACCTCAATGCATTCTGTTAGTGATTTATATCCACTTCCTCTTATGGATGATTTACTTCATTCTATGAAACAAACAATCATTATTATGTCTAATATTCCAAAAAGTATTCTTGTTATTGCTGTTATATACTGCATTAACAATGTCATTTGGAACTTTTCATTATTTACACATATGGTTTTGTCTCAGGAATGTGCTTAGTTTGAAAGTTTATGGAAGTTATAGAAGTATATTTAATTGCATGATTTCAAGAAAATTCATTTAAAGTTTCCTTCTCTATAATTTCAATAAAGTGTGATTGGCAGGTCAACAACCAATGAAGTATTGTTATTTGTAATTCTATATTGCTATACCTTAAAAAATCTTAAGTTTTTTATAACTATTTATATTTTTTGTATTTTTTCATTTATTATAGGTGTTATTAACTATGTTATAATTTTGTTTAGCCTTACTTTATTTTGTTGACTGTTCATCTTGTTTATAGAACTGCAATATATATTTATTTATATAAAAAATTATAATTCAAAATATTTCAAAATACTGAACAAAATTGGAAAAAGACGATTCCTTGCAAAACAATAAAACAAAACTATAAAAGAAAATAAAAGTATTACATTAATAATTCCAGTTTGAAGAAAAAAATATTTAATTTCCATCATTTTTGAAAATTTTTCAAAGAATGACAAGATGAACAGTCAATAACAGAAAGCAGTTTTCACAAGTGGATGGAATTTGTAAATAATATTAGATAGCACTATATTTTGAAATATTTTGAATTATAATTTTTTATATAAATAAATATATATTGCAGTTCTATAAATATATTATAATATGTATTAATAAATATATATTGTAACATATCCTGTTATAGTATACTATTATATCATATTATGAAGTTAATAAAATCATTGATATTTTCAAATCTTATATAATGGACCACCCTATAAATCAAGATTTCATTCCTTAAAGTACTCCACAGTCATATTTTAATATTTGTAACTTTCTATAAAAGTCTTCTAAAAGCTGAAATATTGACCTTTTTCTGAAATCTTAAATATATTAAAATAATCATCTAGAAATGTAAAATATAGAAAATTCCTAAAAATCTAGTCTTTCAAATTACTAGTCAGGTAGTAGTATTGATATTTGAAAAATTAATTTTTCTCAGCTTGGGTTTTTTTTTCATGATTTTTATTTTGAATCAAACTCTCTCTTCTGAAATAAATTTGTCCTATATTGTTTGTTATCCTACAAAAAATTCAGAGGTGTTAAAAACTTCAGCATCCAAATATTTATTTAATCTTGATTTTTGAAATTATTTTTCTCTAATTTGAAAAATATTATATTAAAATGAATGCAAATATAAATTTTACAGACTTATATTGGATAATATATATGAAAAATATGCATTTCAATATATAAAGAATTGAATTCAATAAAGTTTAATTAATTTTTTTCCTTTTCTTTCAGAGTGATCTTTGGTCCTTAGGCATTACTGCTTTAGAAATGGCAGAATCACAGCCACGTAAGTTTGAGTAAATACTATTTTAAATTACGACTAACCTGATGATAGATTACCTTTCATTTTTTATTTTTGTTATTTTTAATCTTCACTAACAAAAAGTATAAATTTAAAATATTCTTTTTTAGCATTAGTAGTAAAGAATAGTTAAATTACGACTAACCTGATGATAGATTACCTTTCATTTTTTATTTTTGTTATTTTTAAAAGAATAAAATTATTAAATCTTCACTAACAAAAAGTATAAATTTAAAATATTCTTTTTTTAGCATTAGTAGTAAAGAATAACATTGCTTAATCTAACATAACTAATTACAACTAGCCAATTAGCAAGAAGTAATAATCATCTCAAAGAAAATTATTTTCTTGAATACAACATAGCGCTTTTGGAATTCTTAAATTCTTTCTTCAGCTTTATACAACTAATTGAATTACCATATATACTCGAATATAAGTCAATCTGTGTATAAGTTTGAAAATCAGTAAAAATGCAAAACCTGTTCTCCCTCCAACTTTAGCACTTAAAATTTGGTAAAAATTTGAAACCGATAAATTATATGATCTTTGATTTTTAGATACTGATATATAAATGCTATTTGCCAAAATAAATATTTTATTGAAATTTTAAATATATGCATATAAAATAAATTATTAAAATGCAAACACCAGTATATCAATTTAAAAGGTAAAATTTAGCTGTAACCTGAAGTGATCCAGTGCAACGCGCCTACATAAGATTCTTGAATTATTGTCAAGAATTTCTCAGGAACATCAGGCAGCACAGCATCACCTATCCGATGCACTTATATAAATGCAGGTTGATGTTGGTGGTGCAACACACTCAATTGCTTCAGGTAAAGTAAAATTTTACTTTATTCTGAAACAAGATTGATGCCGGTG
This sequence comes from Olivierus martensii, assembly GCA_000484575.1. NCBI lineage: Eukaryota > Metazoa > Arthropoda > Arachnida > Scorpiones > Buthidae > Olivierus > Olivierus martensii. The sequence goes on along the minus strand of AYEL01089845.1, from coordinate 74,728 downwards.
TATGATGTTATAATTAGGATGACATAGCTTCAGAATATATCATGTTAACGAGTATTAATAAATTTTGATTATTTACATAAAAATATTTTCTTTTTATTGTTGTTATTGAATAACTATTTTCTTTCCTGAAAAAATTTCATATTAAATTATCCCAGTAAAAATTCCATTAGAATACATACATCACACCACTCCCAAGATATTGTTCGAAGTTTTGTTTTCCCTATAGTTGAATTGAGTTATCATATTTAAATCTTTGATCATATTTTAAAATGAGTGGATCATTCTAACAATGATGTCATACATCGTTAGGATGATGATTGCAATATGATTACTAGATGTTAAGCATGTGATTTTGAAGTTTTGATTTTGCTTACGATGAACATTTTTGATAGACTACAGTTATTTTTCAGTACAAATTAGAAATAATTATCATTTTTTCATTATTTTAAACATTATTTTAGTTACTTTTTAATCTACTTTAGTTAAATATAATAGGCATTTATCAGTTACTATTGAATGGATTAAAACATTCTTAATTATTAATAATAAAAATAAATATATTTTTTCACCCAAATTTGGATCCTAAGTAAGATTCTTGATTGATTATTGAGAGTTTTCATGTCATGTATCTTGCAGTGAGGTGTCACTTACCTGATTACGGTATATAGATGCAGGTTGGAATTGGCAGCGCAATGCTCTTGATTGTTTCGGGGTAAGATAAAATTTTACCCATGAGTGGATCATTCTAACAATGATGTCATACATCGTTAGGATGATGATTGCAATATGATTGCTAGATGTTAAGCATGTGATTTTGAAGTTTTGATTTTGTTTACGATGAACATTTTTGATAGACTACAGTTATTTTTCAGTACAAATTAGAAATAATTATCTTTTTTTCGTTATTTTAAACATTATTTTAGTTACTTTTTAATCTACTTTAGTTAAATATAATAGGCATTTATCAGTTACTAGTGAATGGATTAAAACATTCTTAATTATTAATAATAAAAATAAATATATTTTTTCACCCAAATTTGGATCCTAAGTAAGATTCTTGATTGATTATTGAGAGTTTTCATGTCATGTATCTTGCAGTGAGGTGTCACTTACCTGATTACGGTATATAGATGCAGGTTGGAATTGGCAGCGCAATGCTCTTGATTGTTTCGGGGTAAGATAAAATTTTACCCGTTATTGTATTAAATGAATTATTGCAAACTTTCCTTCCTGGTCTTCAGGAGATGTTCAGTAAGTTATGGTTTTGCTTATTACTTTAATTTCTCCAACCAAAAAAAGATAATTTTTTTTGACTCGTGTATAAGCCAACCCCTCACTTCAGAAATTTTTTCTGAGAAAAAACCTTGGCTTATACACGAATATATACAGAAGTAGTATAAAGCTGAAGAAGGAATTTAAGAATTCTAAAAGTGTTACTTTGTATTCAATAAAATAATTTTCTTTGAGATGATTATTATTTCCTGATAATTGGCTAGTTGTAATTTGTAATAAAGAATATAAAAAAATTCATTATTGACTGCTATAGACTAAAATGAATATAAGCATATCAGAATTTTTGAAAAATTAAATACTAAAATTTTTATTATACAGTATAATAAAATTTAAAGACATGAATTTGATTCAACTATACTTTTTTGTTAATTTTTGTAATCAGGGTATTTGTGGACTAATTATTCATATTATAGTCAGAGGTGCAGACTAATTATCCATATTTTTAATCATAATTTGTTGTTTTTTATTAATATATATCTTAGAAATGTAAAAAATTTTATTTTGCCAACAAATATCATCTTTGAAACAAAAATAAAAATAAAATTATTTTCTTACATGAATATAATCCAATTATATCTGATTATTCAAAATTAAGAAAATAAACAATTTATCATATTATAAACATAAATCCTTTTCCATATTTTTACAAAAATATGCTATCTAATAACATATGTGTGACTGATGATAGTTGTGATGAACTGCAATCATCAGGATATATCAAGTGAGTTGGAATAGTCATCACTGACAGATAATAAAGTTATTAGAATTGTAATTTATGACTTTAACACTTGAATAGTTTCTAAATTGTTTAGAACAGGAGTCACCAAACTACGGCTCGCGACGCCAGTTTATCCGGCCCGCTGACAGTACTTGAATTTGCTTGATAAAATGTATGGAACATGAGACGTTGTGATACAATTTTAATTTAAATATTATGTTTAGAATACTAGGAGATCTTCACAGGTGCATAGACCTCCTGGCTGCTGCTACATGCTTTAAATTTACTATTTTAAATTTTAAAATATTGTATCTGGATTTTCTTGTTTATTGTAATGTTTGCTTGTTTCGCAGCATCCCAGGATTTTAACCCTTCAGTCACTAGAACTATATTTGTGTACATATACTTTGAATGAATTTTCCTAGAATGTGTTTGAAATTTCGAGTTTCTCTTCGATTTGGTTACAAATGTGTGCATTTTTTAATTCATTTTCTTAAAATTAGACTACCTCTACCTTTAAAATATGTCAATATTAATTTTTTAATGATGGCTGCTTTGACCAGTGCTATTACTCGAGGTATCTTTTTGCTAACGTCGCCTTCTTTAATAACTTTTTTAGTAAATAAATATGTTGGTTGTCCTTGTTATTTGTGCATTGCATGCCACTTACCCATAATTAACACAGAATGCTGAACTTGGTTTTTCGTCTTTTTCTCAGAGCTTTCGTTCTTGCCTGCAAGTATTGTACATAATGATTATGCGGCCTGCACTCATCATTTTGTCAGTTATCCAGCCCACTGTGCAAAAAAGCTTGGTGACCCCTGGTTTAGAACATCATATTTTATATTTTTATTTTGTCATATTATCTGATATACCAACTTACTAGTTTTGTAATTTTTTTCATCTGACAAGAAAAGTTTATGAATGTTTTTAATTTGATGTTTAATTTGCTGATTATGACAATATCATGATTCAAATATTTGCTCTTTTTTACAGTTGATGATGCAATTTTTGTTTTATTTTATAACTTAGATAAAAGTTGAATATATAGGATTCACTATATAGCTTTCCTATGATTTATGAATTTACAAATTGAATGTATAAATTTATTTATTTTTTCTAGTATATAAAACTAGAAAATTAAATAATAAAGAAAACATAAAATGAATAAATCACTAAAACATGACAACATGATATATTGGTATTTTATTTAAATATACAGTGGTACCTTGGTTAACGACGGTAATCCTTTCCAACGGAACCGTCGTTATCCAAAGCACAAATAATAAAGAAAACATAAAATGAATAAATCACTAAAACATGACAACATGATATATTGATATTTTATTTAAATATACAGTGGTACCTTAGTTAACGACGGTAATCCTTTCCAATGGAACCGTCGTTATCCAAAGCGCTATTCCCCATAGGATTTAATTGAAAATTGATTAATTCGTTCCGGCTCCTTCCCACAACCATAGTAAATATTAAAAATTCAGATAAAACTCATTTAAAATGTCCTAAAAATATGGAAAATATCATTTATTTATTATATTTGCTACAGAAAATTAACATTAATAAAATGAATTGTTCGTGGAAACAGTTTTTAATTATCACTCTTCATCAGAAGGACAATTGGGCTCATTTCGGAGTTTTTTGACAAAAATTATCAATCTTCACCAAAAAGACAATTGGGCTCACTTCGGAGTTTTTGACAAATGAATACCAGAAGGATAATTTGGCTCACTTCGAAGTTTTTTGACAAACAAGCCCCCAGAAGGATAATTGGGTTCACTTTGGAGTTTTTTGACAAACGAACCCATAAAACTGATTAGCAGCTTATAGATTCAACGATTATTATACAGATGAGGATTGATACCTTAGAGATTTTGACGATTCGGAAGTTCACTTAATCAGGAGTTGTTAACCAAGACATTTTTTTCTTTCAAAAACTCGTCGTTAACCAAAGCCGTCGTTATCCGAGGCCGTCGTTAACCAAGGTACCACTGTATTGATGTATTCTATTAGATTACATATAAAGAAAGTTTAAAATAAATAATTAAACAATATAAATTAATTATTGCCTTATAATGAGCTTCCAAAATAATACAGTATCTAATTATAGCATCATTTTTTTTACTAGAGATTTGCATTTTTAATAATAGGTTAATTGTAAAGCTTTACAGATTTGTGAAATTTCTTAGATGTTGTTAATGTTTTAAACTTTTTGCATATTTAAACTATAACTGATATTAAAAATGATTTTATTATTAATTTAGACAAATGAATGTGAAAATACAGTTGAACCTCGATAACTCAAACCTCTATTACTCGAATTTTCAATAAGTCGAAGCAATTCGCGTTTTCCGAATAGCCTTCCAATACTATACATTTGTATTTGTCTCTTTAAGTCGAATTTCTATAAATCGAATTATTCGATATCTCGAAACTTAATTTTATGTTCCCAGAAATTTTGTTTATTCTATAACTCGAATTTAAAATGTTAGATATGATAATTACAGATTACGTATTAATTTTTTATTTTTGTATGACCAGCCATCATTAGGAGAATTTGATTTCAAATAAACTATGCTGCATTCATCATACTATAATTGCCAAATTGTTAAAAGTAGCCAATATAGCCTGACATTCAGATCCACTTTGACTGGCATCACTGATCTGATGCTGGAATTGGGCATCTGACTGTTCTAACTTCAATTTTTATGTAATGCAATTTTGTTTAGTTCTAATTAAAGTTCTTATACTGTATTGGTCTCTTAATTAAGAGTGTCTCATGAAAAACAACAGGAAAGTCTATTTTTTATCTTATAAACACTGTCAATCCGTCGCCCGATGATATATCAGTAGGAGAGTCAGTGAAATCAATTTTTTTTATAATATACATAAATTTTTTTATGCCTAAAAAGGTTAACAATAAGCACATGAACAAAAACAGTATTTTTTACCCTAATAACATACAACTTTTTATGCTACATTTTTTATTATTTATAATTTGGGTACAGATTTCATTAAAATCGGCCCTGAGAACAGATAAACTTACCGGTGTATAAAAATACTACACCTACGGTGGATACTATGTCTATGTAGGCCTACATTATTATTATACGACAATCATTTGCAGTATATTGGCAAATTTAACAGCATTTCTATAACTCGAATTTTCGATAAGTCGAAATTATATTAACATCCCTTGACAATTTGAGTTATCGTGGTTCGACTGTACCATATTTTTTGAGATTAGGAGACATCTTCATTTAATTGGGATTTCTGATAATCTCAATTGTAGATGATGCTAAGGAGGAAATGAAACTCCTCTTCACATATTATGTGAATAGGACTTTCATCTTCTTCCCAACATCATCTTACTTGTTAGTCCTGTGAATATGTTCTCCAGGGTTGTTTAGTTCTAATTTTGACTAATAGATGGCGCTCCGCGAACTTATTGAACAACCTTGTACTGTCTTTTGTATGTAAGATTGGACCCTCCAGGGTTGCATTTTCCTGCACTGGAAGATCTTTTTACAGTCCCATGAAGAATATACTGTCTTTTGTATGTAAGATTGGATTTCTTATGAGATGATCCTGTTAGGGTGCACAATAGAACACTGGTTGGTCACAGTGCTAGGGCTGTTTAATGCTTCTCTTTCCTACAATCATCATCATTACAATAATATTTCAATTATTTTTGCAATATTACTATATAAAATTGTAGTAATAAACTATGCTTTATTGTACTGTATAAATTATAGAGATGATATTAAAATATTTTATGTTAAAATTTTTTACATAAAATCAAATTTCTGCAATTTGGGAGTTTTTGTATGAGATTTTAAATCATGAGAATGAAATGCAAACAGATTTTAAAATTATGTATATTTACATAACCACATAATATATTGTGCAATATAAAAATTGAATGAAGATGCAGTTAGTGTCTTATTTTAACTAAAAAAATAAATGAAAATTTACAGAGCTAAGCTTTAAAATTTTATTATTTTCTTAATGATTGAGTTTTTAAAGATTTATTGTGTTTTTTAGAAATTAAAAATAAAGTCAGTTTAAAAAAATATATATTTTACTATGATCATTAAGAATATTTTATTCCTAATGTTCTCATGGCTTCAAAAATTAGGAAGTTGTTTTAAAATAGTTGTTGCTGTTATTCTTCAAATATAATATTTTCCTTAAATACTAATAATCTTTATTTTCCATAGCTTTATGTGATATGCATCCAATGAGAGCATTATTTCTAATTCCAAGGAATCCCCCACCTCGTTTAAAGTCTAAAAAATGGTCTAAAAAGTTTCATAGTTTCATAGAAACAGTTCTTGTTAAAGATTATCAACAACGTCCTTATACTGATCAACTGTTGAAACATCCATTTATACGAGATCAACCAACAGAAAGACAAGTACGAATTCAATTGAAAGATCATATTGATCGATGTAGGAAACATAAAAGAGGTGAGAAAATAAAATATGTTTTATTATACAGAATGATTTTTAACTAAATAATATAATTTAGTATGAACATTTTAAAGTTAAAAAATAAAATAATAAAATTCTTGTCTACAGGTATCCCTTCTATAACATGTTTTCCTACAACACGGTTTTGCTCTAACATGATTTGAAAATTGCAGAAACCCTCATATAAGATGGTACTTCTACAACACGGGTTTAGAAAATTATGTTTATTCTCTTACCACACAAAACATTTTCATTAATTTTTGTAAATGCATACTAGGGCATATAAATGTAATCATTGGTAAATACTTTGCTAAAATTAGTCATAAATGCAATTTTGCTAGTTAGCCATGAGAGGATGATATGCAGTCTATTTTTGATTTTGATTTGAAATTGAATTAGCTTTGTGATTGCATTAATTCTCGCCATTTGAGTATTTTCTGTTCCAAACGTACAGTTCTTGGATAAAAAGTAAGTTTTTATTCTTCAATAGATGAATGTGAAAGAGAAGAAAAACATTTTATTCATAAAATTTTTTTGGGGTATATTCTAAGGAATGATTGTTTTATAGTGGGTTATAGCGAGTTAGATTACAGATTTTATAAAGAGAGCAGAAGATACACAAACTTTAAATGTATTACAGATTTTGTAAAGAGAGCAGAAGATACACCAACTTTAAATGTGGGAGATTTTGTAAAGAGAGCAGAAGATACACAAACTTTAAATGTGAAAAAAAGTTCAGAAAGTGAAGTTGATATTGTTAAAAAGAAAAAACGATCTTATTTTTAATGAACAGTTGTAAACAAGTTAATATTGTTAAATAATTAAATGAATGTTATTAATATTAAATGATAATTATTAAATGTGAAAAAAAGTTCAGAAAGTGAAGTTGATATTGTTAAAAAGAAAAAACGATCTCATTTTTAATGAACAGTTGTAAACAAGATATAATTATTAAATGAATGTTATATAGGCTGTATACTTTTTTCTTTCTTTATGTTTCATATTATTAATACTCTTAATAAAAATTAAGTTCCGTATGTGGAATTAAAGAAAGTTATTTATTTTTCACTGGGTTTGGAATGTATCACTCCTTTTTGTATTGGCTCTGAGTCTCATATGAATGTTATATAGGCTGTATACTTTTTTCTTTCCTTTTGTTTGATGTATATTATTTTTTCGGGTCTTACATATATATGTCTATCTACCATGTTATAGAAGGGATACCTGTACTTTAATTCATATAATTAAATAATACACTATTTCATAAATTTATCTTAATGATAAATTTATTTTAATGAAATGTTTTCCAATTACTTTTTCCATTTCATTATCATTAGCCATTCTGAATGCTAGATTATAATGGCTTGAAATAATGAAATATAAAAAATAATTGAAAATATTTCAATAAATTCAAATTTAAAATAAATTGCTTGCCAAAATAATACTTTGTTTAATTATGCCATTCTGAATGCTAGATTATAATGGCTTGAAATAATGAAATATAAAAAATAATTGAAAAAATTTCAATAAATTCAAATTTAAAATAAATTGCTTGCCAAAATAATACATCAATATAATAACTTTATGAAACATTTTGTATTATTAGATAATTAAAATTAATTTCTTGTAATTCTTCAATTTATTTAATTTTAATTATTGAAAATAATGCTGTTTCATTTTATAAGTGCATTTTCATTTTATAAATGAAAATGCAAAATCATGAATATAGCAATGTTTAAATTTTTTATAAAAAATAATTGCAACATTTTAATATTTATATCATCTGTCAGTTAAATTATCATCATTTGATCATTGTTTTTTTTATTATTTCAACTGTCAACATATAACACATAATATTTATAGATAATTTGCATAATTTGCATTGCCTGAATAACATCATTATCAGGAATAATAATATAATATAATATTAATATAAATAATATATTATCATCAAAGAAAATGATTACCTTTTGAGACTTTCTTCATTGAGTCAATGATTTTAGTGTCATTCCATGTCAAGTGGCCTAATTTTGAAGAATTTCAAGACTCAAAATTAGAAAACCATTATTTTTTCAGTTCAAAATCTGCTCTTTCTAATCATAGCAGAAAAAATTGAATTCAAAATGTCAAACACTGAGGTATTTGCTCTAAAACATTAGGCAAATTTGATCAATGAATTTATGATCTTTGATAAAAAAATTTTTAGATTTAGCATAAAAAACTGCACAAGCTTACAAAGATTCAGAGATCTAGTTGTTATGGTTATGTAACAATTGCATTTGAAACTGAAAATTATTCATGATTGAATATGCATTACACAGGTGACCTCCATAAGAAAGATTTTTTTATGTTAATGTAATATCATAGTATTACAAATAATAAAACTTTTGCCAAAAATCAGTTATAAAATAATCAAGTATTTATTTTTGTGATTTGAATATAAGATGACACTTACTTTTTATTATTGATTTTTTTGAATTAAATATTACTTTATACTCAATATACTATGATATTATTAAAATATATAAATTGTAATTACATATTTTAAATTATTAGGTGATGTTCAAGAAGAATTTCATTATCCTGGAAGTGAAGGAGAAGAAGAAGATGATGGTGGTTTGGCTGGTGAACCTAGGTAGATAATTTAAATAGTTTGGAAAAGTTTCTATAAATTTATGAATATTGAAAAGATGTTAAAAAATAATACATATTGAAGTAAATACTTTAGACTTGGTTTATATATGTTTTGATTTATACTAGCAAAAACACTTAGTACTGCTTTGGTATTGAACAATATTCATAGATATTACACTGAAAAATATTTTACCTAAATGCAGTTGAATATAACATAAATATTAAAATTTTACTTCATGGGATGGTTTATATATGTTTTGATTTATACTAGCAAAAACACTTAGTACTGCTTTGGTATTGACAATATTCATAGATATTACGCTGAAAAATATTTTACCTAAATGCAGTTGAAGATAACATAAATATTAAAATTTTACTTCATGGGAAAGATAAATACACCCAGATCTGTCCTTGTGTCATAGGTATGTTCTTTGAAACACAATGCAGACTAAAATGACACAAATCAAAATAATAATTTCCATAAGAAACCATTGAAATATGGAAAATAGAGAACCAGCATTACTATTTTCAACAAATAAAAAATTGCAAAAGACATCTGTAGTATGTATAGTATACCTCTTTCATACTTGAAGCAGAAAAAATCTGAAATACAAAAAACTGAACAATGCAGTGTGTTGTCACTAAAGGAAGAGGAATTTTCCCCATGGCATAAAGAATAAAAGGTGTAACAATACATATATCTCTTTTACTAGCTGCCATATTGATGATGATATGATGATGTAGAATTTTTATTTTTTCATTATTAAATCATATAATAATAAATCACAGCACTCTTCTAGCAGTTAATAACAATATAATAAATACTTTATTTGAATGTTTTTGATGTTCTCCAATCCTCATCATCAGTGATATTACAATACAGATCTTAGAACATTAAGTTCTAAATTAAACAAACAAAAATTATCAATTTCAATTTTTTTTTTTAATTATAATAGAAAAACAAATATTCTAATATTACAAGTCTGCAATTTTGTTTTAAATGTAATTTAAAATATTAAAATAAAAAATATGCAAAATATTATAAAAAGATTAACTAACATAATATACAAGTTTTATGAGAATTAGAAGAAAACAATATCTATAACTTCAGCTCTTTTGGGCCAAATATATTCATGTGTGAAGAATCAAACCTAATATTTTTCTTTATATCTACTTATTTCTTATTATATTTATTTATTGGATATTTTATTTTAATTAAGGATAAAGATACTTATATATCCAATTCAAACTTTCAAAATTGGTGATAGGAAATGCTATGGTTTCATCTTCAATGAGTGTCCTAATGCCATCCAATCTGAGAACATTACTGCTAAACAGAGATCTCATAATCAAATTAAAAATTGTCTTTTTCTTGTTATTTTTTTTAATTTTAAATATAATGTTTTAAAATTTTGGAATTGTAAAACATTGTATTTATAATGTTAAATATTGTAATTGTAAAGATGAATGATAATGTTAAATATTGTAATTATAAAGATGAGATTTTAATTAACGATAAAGTGAACTGGGAGTTCCCCCTGGCTATGAATGACATAATTATTGGTAATATTCTGTGAGTAGAGAAAATACAAATTATCTGATAGATTGAATATAAGCCTATTATGTAAGTCACTTATAAGGAGAGTTTCAACTTTGGCTGAGTTTGAGGTGAGTTGGATTTGAAATGGCATTATCAGCATAGCGATTTTGATGAAATTGTCACTCAACCAGTTAAGTATTTTCTTGAAGCATTAGTAAAGATTTAATAGCATAATTAATTTAAGATTTTGCTATTTTGATTGTTATTTAATAAATTTATTGTTGTTTTTTAGATTTATGGTTGATATTTAAACAAAAATTAAAAATTTTTATTTTATTAACTTGTTTGTGCTTTATTATTGTTACAATAAAGCTTGTTAACACTTTGTAAGTGTTTTTTGGGGAATTAATAAGCTATTTTTTATTTAATTTATTTGTTTAAACAAAAATTAAAAATTTTTATTTTATTAACTTGTTTGTGCTTTATTATTGTTACAGTAAAGCTTGTTAACACTTTGTAAGTGTTTTTTGGGAATTAATAAGCTATTTTTTATTTAATTTATTTATTTGGTAGTTATTCTATTTCTAATTAAGTATACTAATGTAATTTTGTCATTTTGATTCTAACAGATGTTCATGGCTTTTTTTAACTATGAAGTTCTGATTAATTGTTAATTATGGTGTTAGAATAAATATTATTTCAGATATTAGTTTTCCAGTAAAAATCTTAGCAGTTGAACACTGGAATCATTACAGAATCGTTCCATTAGATATTAATTAATTAGTGACATTGCATATGTATCTGGCCCAAAAGAGCTGAAGTTATAAATATTTACGTAGAAAATTAATTAGTGACATTGCATATGTATCTGGCCCAAAAGAGCTGAAGTTATAAATATTTATATAGAAACTATATAACAGGGATGTTCAACCTTTTTTACTATGCAAGCTTCTTTTCTAATCGAGTAGTTCGGTTACAAAAAGACGGAGGTTTATGACCCAGCGAAGAAGTTTAGGGAGTCTGAGACAGAGGAAGTTATTCCTGACCGGGTCAAACATTGAAAGCGGTCAGACTAAGAGGAGTGATGAATTTGTTGCCGATTTCATCGAGTAACGATTTGTCGCCGATTTGGATCGAGTGGCGATTTGTCGCCGCAGTCGCCCATACCATTGGTCGCCCGAGTTGTGGCCTCCCTCAAGCCCCGACTGCAATCCCCTCGACTATTACGTGTAGGGGCGTTGTCGAATCAAAGGTCAACGAAAACCACCGTAACAGCAAAGACTCCCTGAAAGCTTCCATTGTCGAGGTCATGACCTCGTTAGACCAAGAGGAGTGAAGCGTGCGTGTCAGAGTTTCCGGGCCCGCCTGGAAAAAGTTGTAGCATTAGATGGAGGCTACATAGAGTAACTGTAATTGTAAATAATGTAAATATGTTTTTATCTAGGTTTCTTTATAAAAAATTTATTTTTTCTTGCAATTTTGTCATTTTTAATTACATCGCAATTAATCCGGATTTATCTGCATGACCCTGTATATTGGTTATCATATAGTTCATATGCATTAATATATTTATTTCAAAGTCATAAGTCTGACGTGACTCTGTACTTGTTGTTGTTGTTGTTCAGAGAAATGTTTGTCTGACGCTTCCATTTTTTGAAGATTCACAGTTCAGAAAACAACTTTCTCGTATTATAACAATTAGTGTTGATAGCCGATGCTTCCATTTTTTGAAGATTCACAATTCAGAAAACAACTTTCTCGTATTATAACAATTAGTGTTGATAGCCACTTCTATTCTTCCTGAAAACAAAACTGGAAGTGCCTGGATGTAATTCTATTAAAATAAAATCTCCTCTTCTAATTTCCTTTACCCCTTTGAATTGGAACAGCCTTTCATTAGCAAGTGTTTGACATAATAACAACTTTAACTTGTCAGTCGAGTGTTACTTTTTGACTTACATTTGATCAAATAACGCATAAAACGTAATAGAGTATTTTGTTTTGTAAATAAATATATTAATGCATACGAATTATGTGATAACCAATATATATAAAAATAATAATAATTAAAATAAATTAATTAATTTTGTACAGTACATAAAAAATAATTTTTCAATGCATAAAAAAAATGCATAACAACCAAGATTCGAACCCACCACCTTCAGATTACGAGCGTTGCTTTAGTACATAAAAAATAATAAAATAAAAAATAATTTTTCAATGCATAAAAAAAATGCACAACTACCAAGATTCGAACCCACCACCTTCAGCTTACGAGCCACGTATTTATCAAGTGCACCATCTGCACAATATACCTTCAGATTACAAGCCACGTATTTATCGAGTGCACCATCTGCACACCTGATAAAAAAAAATGAAAAATAAAAAATAATTTTTCGATGCATAAAATAAAATTCAGATTACGAGCCATGTATTTATCGAATGCACCATCTGTGCACCTGATGATCTAACGAGCCACGTATTAGTCGAGTGCGCCATCTGTGCACCTGGTGATCTGTGCCACGTATTTATCAAGTGTGCTATCTGTGCACCTGCTGATATGCTATTCTTCAGATTACGAGCCACGTATTTATCGAGTGCACCATCTGCGCACATATGGATATGTTGTTATCGACTACGCCATCTGCGCTACAGCTGATCGGTTCTCTATCTATCGTTTTTAAGCTGAATTATCAAAAGTTCGATTTTTCAAGTGTTAAAAAATACTATTAGATGGACATATTCAACGAAATCTCGGACACGTATTCACTCATTTTTGATGTATTTTCACCATATGCAAACGGATCAAAATCGGTGGGGGTCAGCTGTGTCCAAACCCTTGTAAGTTATTCTGCAATCTACTTTCTTATAAAGATCACGTTCACATTCTCTCTCCCTGATATTTGATTATGTACAACTATACAGTTAAATGAACTCACTTCAGAGGACCTAGTTGATTAAAAAAAAGTTAATGTAAAATTTGGCATTGTATGGAGCTCTCAATATTTTCATCGTCAGGTTGATATGAAGAAGTGACCAATTACAGACAATCATCCAAATGATCATTTGTAATTCGGTTTTTTTTTTTTTTTACATTCATATTTGATAAAACAGATTCTGATAAGTACATCGATTGGAAACATGACAGAATTTTTTGTACAATATCAATTAATATTGAAAACTTTTTATGTGTATATTTCCAAAAGATAAAAAAATTAGTGATTTCACAATTTTAATGAAAAACAATACACTTAAAGAGAATTAAAAAATAATACAAAATAATGATAAATAATTTATGATATTTTCAGTTTTAATTAAATTTGTAAGAAGGAAAATCAACTTGGAAAGAATAAATAAGAGATTGACCAAAAATCACTCTGCGATCGATGGGTTGAACATCCTTGCTATATAATATTGACAAGTAGGTGTTCCAACCATGTTGTCTATTTGCACAACAGGTATATATATGCCAACATATGATATGATTAGGACAGCAGTTCACATTATATAGTCACAGACAACATATGCATCTCTATATAAAATATAATGCATCATATGTATCTTGTAATCTTCTAAATTGTATATATTGTAATGTAGTTTTAGTATAGTATAATTATATTTAATCATTTATTGTGCAATGAAATTGAAGATGGGTATGTTAAAAATTTCCATACAGTATTGGTTGTTACAAGCTGTTTTGTGTATTTACATTAATATAGCATAAATATATAAAAATCAGTAATGTCTCTTATAATAATAAAAAGCAATATTAGTTTCTCTGTCTGTAGCTTTCATAAACCCTTATAAAACAAGGATGATACCTTAAAAATTCAATAGTACATCCAGATGGCTGTGAACATTATAGTGCAAATTTGAATAAATTCAGTTTGAGTTGGAGAATTTTAGGGTCATAACAAAATGTGTTTTTATTTCTCAGATTTTCATGCATATTTGGGCATTGCTGGGAAAGGTTTAAAATTGAAATACTGTTAATATACAGAATAAAATTCTGAAATGGATCACAAGATTTTAAAGTTGATATTAGCAGTACATTATATCATTATGATATTGTCCAGCATATGCCAATAGTTCTAGGTAATCTTGCTATTATATAATAATTTAATAATGCATTTAGCATGAAAATATTTAATTGTTTATGTTTAAAGAATGTGATAATTTAGAAATGGATTAGTTTTAAAATGAATCATTTAAGTTGTCAAGAGCTTAATTGATAGTAAGTATCTAAAACAATAAAAATAATTTTTTAATCAGAGAAGCGCTTTCGGCTTATTTGCCATTTTCAATTCTTATAAAGGAATCTAATGTTTTTGGAACAAAGAACATTAGGTTAATGTTCTTTGTTCCAAAAACATTAGATTCCTTTATAGGAGTTGAAAATGGCGAATAAACCAAAAGTGCTTCTCTGATATAAAAAAAAAAATTATTTTTATTGATGTAGCATACTGGTCTGCTTTCTTAGTGCTAAGAATTAATTAGTAACTTAGTAAGTACCGTTTAAATCAGTAAGTGATTTTTAAACCTTGTATTATGTAGCTGAGCCAGCTACTTTTAGGATGCAATACTTTAAAGTATCTAAAATACATAAATAAGAATTTGATTTATAAATTAACAACATTTAATTTATATTTTTAGCTCAATTGAACCCCTTCAACGTGATTCAACATTACGACGGAACTTTCAGCAACTTCAAGAAGGCCGTACGTTAACATCTAATGATGCTCGTCCTAGTTCAAGTAATTTTCAACAGCCTCCTGCCCAAGTGGAAACACCAGCTCCTCCACATAGGCATCCAGTACCTCAGCGATTAATAGGTTTTTATAAATAATTTTATTTTATATAATAATGTTTTATATTAATGATGATGATATTATTATTTTTATATTTTATTCACTACATATACATTGTTAAATTATTATATAGTTGTTCCTGATCCTCCTCCACCTAGTAAACCACTTCCTCCAATTCCTATTGAAGATGAGAAAAAAGAAACCAGACCAGCTACTCCTCCTAGAAATCATCAACAACAAGCCGTACCACAGAAAAGTCGAAATTCTGGACTTTATAAGCCACAAATTCGAAGGCCTGAAGTAAAAATAAATAATTTTAAAACTAAAACTTTAATTTATTATATTATTTTTATGCTAAAGTATACAATTAACAATAAGAACATTGTACAGTGGACTCTCAATTATCTGAGATTAGATACTCTAGGTTATAGATTAACTCTAGTTAATCCACAACTTTGTAGTGATATTTAAATATCAATGTTTTATTTTAGATATGATATCTGAAAGATTTTTAAATGTCCCAAATTCATTTATTTATTATATCTTATATAATCGATAATCAAAATTAGAATCAAATTAAAATTACAAATATTACAACAATTTTTTTGTTATAAATAAACAAATTTGTCGTTTTCTTTTTCAATGAAGGATTAAACATTTTAATATATGTAGGTTTATAATTTATTTATTTTTTATTATTAATTACATATTGTCCATAATTCCAGTTTTTCAGATATTTTGCAGATTATCTGGAGAATAGGTTATTCAGGGATAACCAGTTCTCCAGATAATCTGCAAAATATCTGCCCATGCTGGTTAATCGGGAGTCTACTGTATTTGTTATTTAAATGAATAAATAAGTCTTTCACAGAAATCTAATAATTTTATTCTGAGTACTTTAACTCTTAAAAAAAGTTTCATTATCAATGCAAATTCGTATATACTCTTATATTTATAAATTCATTAATATAAAATAATTTTAAATCCTTAAAAATTGAAAAAAAAAATAAAAATAGATGTTTTCATATAATTTTGAAATTTTAGTTTTATTATTTCATATAATTTTCTGAATATTTGATGATAGATATTATCTGCTCATATAAATGAGTAGAAAACTTGTGATTTAGTCTTATAAATCTTTGGAGTATTACTGGAAAATCTCCTCTGAAAACACTTAGGGAATTATTAAATGATAGCCATCATTAGATTGCAATACCACCTACAAATTTTGTCTTTTTAGAGGAACTATAATTTTAGTTAAATTTTTATTATTTAATTTTTAAATTATTAATAGTATCAAATAATTTTGACTGTTGTAGAAATCTGAGGATTAGATCTTTCTACTGATACCCTATTTATAAAAATCAATCCAGTGGTTCAACTGCAAAAGAGATATCCACACATTCAGCCAGCCAACCACATTTCAGTATTAATATACCGTATATGATTCTAGATTGATTTTATTTTGCTTAGACAGATTCTATTTTGCTTTTGTATTGATCAATATTATTCTTTCAAATACAGATAGTTCTCGATTTATGAGTTCACACTTAACAAGTTTCTGGATTTGTGAGATTTTTATTTTTATTTTTTTGAAATATGAAGTAACAAAAAAAATACGACCAAAAATAAAATGCTAAGCATTCATAAATAGATCTATCAAGCCATGTATGTACCTATATAATACAATATGACTATTTTGTAGGAAAAACACTATTGTCTGTTACACAATCAGAAAAATCAAAACGGCAGCATGAGAAACAGAAGTAACATACGCTTTTGTATTGATCAATATTATTCTTTCAAATACAGATAGTTCTCGATTTATGAGTTCCCACTTAACAAGTTTCTGGATTTGTGAGATTTTTATTTTTTTTTTGAAATATGAAGTAACAAAAAAAATATGACCAAAAATAAAATGCTAAGCATTCATAAATAGATATATCAAGCCATGTATGTACCTATATAATACAATATGACTATTTTGTAGGAAAAACACTATTGTCTGTGACAAAATCAGAAAAATCAAAACGGCATCATGAGAAACAGAAGTAACATGTCCTTTGCCATTATTGTTTTACCAGTCATTATGTAAATAACTTTCATTCCTGGATTTTGCCTAAGGCATAATTCATCTGTATAAAAACCTCATTTACTTATCTGTCAATAATAATAAAGAACAAAAAATTCTTTAATATTTATATGACAAATAATTTCATTATTGTAATTTGCTTGATTTTTAAAGCCATGTTTTCATTTTTTAGATTAATAAATCATTATTTCATTATCAACTATTGATTTTGTTGACTTTTACTTAATTTTTTTTATGGTCAAATAACATTATTGGGAATGGAACCTCTATTTTTAACATTATGTCTATAGGAAATTGATTTTTGATTTATGAGTTTTTACGTTATGAGTTTATTCCAAGAACAAATTAATTCAAAAAGTCATTAACTATCTGTATTAATACTGAAATTTTAAATGAAATAAACATTTTACTTCCTAAATAATATCTAATATGTAATTAATATATTATTATTTAAATTTAATATTCAATTACATTTTTCATTTTATATAGGCTATGTAACTATTGTGTAGAAACATCATAATTTTTTCTATGATGAACCTATAAAAGTATTCTCTGACTTACATATATCTAAACTCTGAAAATCCAAACTTGCATGAAAACTTATTGTATTTGCAAGATACAAGTCTGAATATATTAGTTTATAACATTTAAAAGATCATATTACTTTAATTATTTATATTTGGTATATTGTTTGTTGATCTTAAGTATCATATTACTGATACTGTATCATACCATACAATATTATCTTACTTTCAGTCACAGAACAGTATTGTTTAGTTTGGTTGTTTTTTCCAAGGATAACTTTTTCATTTCAAGAAAATAGTAAAAACTATAGTTTAATTACTAAATAACAAGATGGTACCACTTTAGCCTAAATTTAAATAATTAATCATTAATTTGGCAGTTTAATTTTAAAATAATTCACTAGGGATAAAATTTGACTGATTTAGAAATATTTACTTAAAGGACAATATAATGCAACATGTGCAAAACATTTCTCCAGAGATATTACATTCTGCAATCAAGTACACTGTGTATTTTATGCAATTTCCATCCCAAAACAATGGCTATCATGTTGAAGCTCAACTTTAAATCAGCGACTTTAATTATTTATATTTGGTATATTGTTTGTTGATCTTAAGTATCATATTACTGATACTGTATCATACCATACAATATTATCTTACTTTCAGTCACAGAACAGTATTGTTTAGTTTGGTTGTTTTTTCCAAGGATAACTTTTTCATTTCAAGAAAATAGTAAAAACTATAGTTTAATTACTAAATAACAAGATGGTACCACTTTAGCCTAAATTTAAATAATTAATCATTAATTTGGCAGTTTAATTTTAAAATAATTCACTAGGGATAAAATTTGACTGATTTAGAAATATTTACTTAAAGGACAATATAATGCAACATGTGCAAAACATTTCTCCAGAGATATTACATTCTGCAATCTAGTACACTGTGTATTTTATGCAATTTCCATCCCAAAATAATGGCTATCATGTTGAAGCTCAACTTTAAATCAGCAAAATCTTCAAATGTTATGAATAAATGATGATGAATTTGAAGTTATGAAATCATTTCTTGTGACAATTTGTTTTAAGTTTCTTTTTGTTTTTGCAAAGAATAAAAATTTCATTTTAGATTGTCTTAATTATTTATTTTTTTGTAAATTTTCTATGTATTTCATGTTACCTCTATAGGCATATTTTGGAACAAAAATTTTTTTTGTGGAATCCCTTGAATAGTGTATGTATACATTTTTGTGCCATTCTGCTTATTAATTAGAGCTACAGAAAGCTCTGAATATGGAAACTTTAATTATAACCATCTTGTATTAGATAAATTACTCTGATAAATACTAAATATCTTTTAAATCCTTGAATTAAAATATTTAATAAATATATTTTCAATATTTTTCTTAATCATTTTTAGTGTTTAAAGAAATAAATTAATTTAATGTGTTTTTCATTTTAGGATCTTGAAGTTTTAGCTGCACAATTGAATGAATTAGCAGCTACTAGCAGTAGTGGAGGTGGCGGCGGAAGTCCAGCAGGCCGGATGATCATTGGTAATGGAAAAATACCAACTTCATGCACATCTGAAACTTCAAAAATAAATGGCACTACTCCAGAACAGAGTCCTTTGGGTGTAAATATTGGCTCTGATTCTGAAGATGATGATGAAGATGGACTTGTACAGAATGATGGAACATTATTAGCATCTGATCCACCACGTCCTTTGTAAGTATATAATAATTATTATTTTATAGATCTTATTTATAAAAATATAGATACTTAATCCTTTTTAGTTATCAACATCAAACATTATCAGTCCATTGTTTATGCAGGTTTCTCCAAGATGGTGTTATGCTATTTTGTCTATAATCTATTTTTTTAATTTCATGAATTTATATTTTATGTAATATTTTTATAGATTTTTGGGAATCTGTTGGGTTGTTCAGAAAGTAATTTCTTTTTTCCCACAAGTGGCATTACCCACCAATTTCATTCTAAGCTGTATTATCATTATAAATTTTGACAGCTGACATTTCAAGATATATTTATAAATAATTTTGTTTTGATTCTGTGCAGTTTTTTTATTTTTTGATATTGTTATCAAAAATGGAAAACAAAAAGGAACATTTTTGGCATATTTTGCCTTTTAATTTCCAAAACGGTAAAAATGCTGTTCAACATTTCAAGATATATTTATAAATAATTTTGTTTTGATTCTGTGCAGTTTTTTTATTTTTTTGATATTGTTATCAAAAATGGAAAACAAAAAGGAACATTTTTGTCATATTTTGCCTTTTAATTTCCAAAACGGTAAAAATGCTGTTCGAGAAAAAAATTATGTGAAGTATATGGAAGAGATGTGTTAAGAAAATGCCAGTGCCAAAACTGATTTGCAAAATTTTGTTCTTACAGTTTTGATATTAAAGATGAACCACATTCTGGAAGGCCATTTGAAGCTGATGAAGACAAAATAAAGACACTGGTTCAAGCATATCACTGAATAACAACACGAGAAATTGCTATGAGATTGAATTTGTCAAATTTGGCTGTTTATGACCATTTGAAACGACTTGGTTTCATTTCAAAACTCAATATTTGGGTTCTATTAAAGATGAACCACATTCTGGAAGGCCAGTTGAAGCTGATGAAGACAAAATAAAGACACTGGCTCAAGCATATCACTGAATAACAACACGAGAAATTGCTACGAGATTGAATTTGTCAAATTTGGCTGTTTATGACCATTTGAAACAACTTGGTTTCATTTCAAAACTCAATATTTGGGTTTCCACTTTGCTTATCTTTAAGATGCGCATAACTTTAAGATTCGTTTATCTTTACAAGCGTGTTGTGAGGTATGACGCTTCGCACATCTTAGTGCCACGAGTTTTGCTAGATCTATAAAATAAATGAAATCACCATTAAGTAAATAAAATTCTTTGAAAATTTTATAAATGAAACTATGATAGTTTTATTTTTATTTTCAATTTTACTTCAGAGCCACATGTAGGTACTCAAAGATTCACGTGTGGCTCGCAAGCTGCAGTTTGCCGACCCCTGAGCCAGCTCAAAGCACTTTGAAAGCCAATATTCATGAAAAAAGTAATGCTCTCTGTTTGGTAGGATTTTAAGGGAATTGTTTTTGAGCTTCTACTAGACAATTCCACAAATAATTCAGAAATGTACTGCTTCCATTTCTGAAGCAAATCATAACTGGCAATGAAAAATGGATTGTTTGCAATAATGTTGAATGCAAGCAATCATGGAGCAGAAGAGATGAGCCAGCTCAATGCACTTTAAAAGCAGATATTCATAAAAAAAAGTAATACTCTCTGTTTGATGGGATTTCAAGGGAATTATTATTTTTAACTTCTACCAGATAATTCCTAATTAATTCAGAAGTGTACTGCCACAAATTGGACAAATTGATGATTCCATCAAACAGAAGAAGCCAGAATTGATTAACAGAAAAGGCATAGTGTTTCACCATGACAATACCAAACTTCATACAAGTTTGCCAGAATTGATTAACAGAAAAGGCATAGTGTTTCACCATGATAATGCCAAACCTCATACAAGTTTGATGACTTGCTAGAAACTGTTACAGCTTAGAGGGATGTGCAATCATAACCACCAGTTATTTTGCCAGCTCTAGCACCCTCTGATTATTACCTGTTCCAGTCTTTACAGAACTCTTTAGATGGAAAAACATTTAGTTTAAATGAGGATGTCAAAAATCACTTAGTTCAGATTTTTGCAAGCAAAGATCAGAAGTTTTACAAGCATGGAATCATATTACTACAAAAAGATGGTAAAATGCATTGGACCAAAATGACCAATATATATTTTAATTAAATAAAATATTTTTATACTATAAAAAATTGTTATTCATTTTCATGGAAAAAACAAAATTACTTTGATGACTTGGCAGAAGCTGATACAGCTTCGATGGGATGTGCTACCACACCAACCATGTTTGCCAGATCCAGCACCCTCTGATTATTATTTATTCTGGTCTTTAACCTTTTCTGCTCCAATGCCTTGGTAGCCAAGACAAGCGCGCACCGTTGTCCGCTCCAATGACTTGGTAGCCAAGACAAAATTTAAAACTTAATAACTTCGTAATTTTTGCGTAAATCGAGAAAAAATGGTTAAAATCTCAAATTCTATCATATTTTCCATATTTCTATCGTATTATTCAAAAATTTGATTTTCCGTCGATATTTTAATAAATTTTTAATTAACCCTTTAATTCGAACCCAATCCGAATTAATTAATATAATTGTGATCTTTCGACCCCCAAAAATTCAAGAATTGATTGTCCGAATTTGTCCGACTTGCTCTATCATGTTCCACATATCCTTCAGATTTTATCCTTACTTTTTTTTTACAGATATCTTTATCCAGTAAATTAAAATTTGGGAAAGTTTGGCCCCTTATAAATAATACGATTTTAGCGCTTTCTCACACATAAAATTCGATAAATTAGTTTTATTTAAAAATTTATAAATTTTAACTTATCAGCGAAACAAAGCGACCTATACCACACTTGACGATCGACGCGGAAGTCGGCGTCCTAGATTCTGGCGGGAAATATCTAACGGTTTTTCGAAATCAGCTGATTGTTTGTTTATATTAGTTATATTTTAAATGTAACACAAAAATTTAAACAATACAATTATTTTTGTGTTATCTGCAGTCGAAACAAGTAACTAGTACACCAGGGGTGCATAATTACTGTCAAACAACGTCCATCCAAGGTCAATTGTTGACCTCAGGCCATATGGGCTGTTCTTATTATCTCAGGAAGGGAGAGCCGTGATAAATCGTCCCCTTTGTTTGAAAATGCTGTTATTATTATATTTTAACTATTTTTTGAAAAATTAATGACTTAGAATGACGAAATACAGAGAAATAATTCACCATCCGCCATTTTTAAAAGGCTCTGAGACTAATCTTGAGTAAAAAACTTTAAAAAACGATAATTTATCAAAAATCAGTGCTAAATCTGGCATACAGATGGCAGGATGATAGCTACGTATACAAATTACAGCAATATTTATTAAAATAACAAAATTTTCAACAAAGTCGACATTCTCATACGTACTAATACTTCTTATAAAATAAAAATTATTTATCTCACATTATTTTAAGAAAATACGAAGAAAACTGCCAAGTAAACAATTATTTTAAACATTTGTGTAGTAGAATACCGTATTCCATCCGCGAGAGGGATAATACGATTGTTTGTTTATACAAGTCGTCAGGTTTCAGATTGCGCCATACTTTGAGCGATCAAATTTCATTGCCAAAATAATAATAAAAAAATGGGGGTATCAATACTTTTGTCCACCACTGTATGTATTTCATGCTTACCAGAACTTTATATGGGTAAAACTAAAGAAAATACAATATAAAAACAAAGATGGAATGTTTAAGTTATTTTTTTTGTTTCTAAGTTTCTAGCATTGGCTGCATATTAAAACAGTCATTTACTACCTTGAAGGATCTGAGCAGTGGCGGAACTACAATGCACCAGACCCCGCAATGCGGGGTGGCCCAGAATTATAGGGGGCCCAAATCCCATTTGTCTGTACTTTCTTTGCTCTTTTTTAAAATTAACATAATAATACAATAAAAATTAAATGCACCTTGAAAACAATGAAACATTCATTGAATCAGAGCAGTGCAGTAATAGTAATAGTAGTAGCCAAAAATATGGAAATAAAAGATGCAATTAAAAATTTTTTAAATTTAAAATCCAGGAGAATATATTTAAAATTTAAAATTCTTTTTCTTTTTGATAACTTTCAATTTTGTTATTTTCTCATAAAAATATCTATAGTCTGTTTCACTTTCAAAAGGCAGTGACGTCACGAGTGAAGTGGTTATAGTTCGTCTGTGAGAAGAAATATTGGGTGCGTTCCAAACCTAAATAGCGAGTCATCGTGATTAGTCTGTTGAGGTTTGAAACACACCCTCGATCAGAATACTTTCGTGTATAAAGTTTCAAAATCTCGCTGCAATCATAATTCATATTTTTATCCTCGATATAATAAAAAGTCTGGGGATAGAAAAAGACGAAATTAAAAAAATAAAAAATTTTGTAATCGTGAATATTCATATTCGAGATTATTCTAAAAGTAAGATGGAATCTTGTTCTTATGTAAAAAATAATATGAGAGAAAAGATTCTTCATAGTCAAGCGAAGTAGATTATACTTAACGTTTACGGCAGATTAGTAGAACCTGGGGCCGGATTCACAGTGTCGTTATTTACGACGTCGTACACTGACAATCTGGGAAATTACTTAACAAAAATCTGTACAGGCTTAAGCAGGTTGCTTCTATGTTTAACGACGGATAGAGGCTCTGAAAATCGTATGTTGCTAATGTTTCAGTACCTTTAAAGCTTATTCCTTTAGCTACTTGACAATTAGCAACGAAATTACCATTAAAACATTATTTCCTAATTATTTTGTCTGTGCTTTGTATACAAAATATGATTACCATATTTCTTCAATTCTGAGACATATGCTTCCTCATTTTTTAATATCTTTGAAATCATTATGCATCTTTCAATTGATGAAGACAAATTTTTCATTATCTGATTCAAAGAAACAAATCAATAATATATCAATTGTAAATAATAGGATTTTTCCAATAGCAAGCATTAGTCAAAATAAATTTAAAATTCTTTGTTTATTTATTAAACAAATACATTGTTTTTATTTTAAAAATAAATTAACAAAAAATTTGCTTTAAAAAATAAAGATTTAACCAGTCATGAGAAATGGGTATAGGTCTTGATTGCAGAAATGGATGCCAAACAAATGGCAAAATAAAAGTTTTTCTTACACGAAATTCTGATTATTTTTCAGTAATTTATTTTTATTCTTTAGAGAATGTGAATACTATCCCTGCTAGCAATATGAAATGATAAAATTGACATTGGATGAGATCTGTTAATTTACCTGTCTCAAAAGTGTTCATGATACAGTTATGATGTGATAATTGAGTTAGAGCAGTGTAAAATGGAAGAAATGCACATGCTCAATGTTTGGATGAGAAAGCATATTAGTTATATAACTAACTTCTATAAAAAGTCCTCCTTTTCACCTGTGCATATCCAAAATGTAAACTATGTTCAGAAACAAAGAATAAAAAACAGACCTGTGTAATAGAGCTAAAATAATGAAAACTAATCTTTAATAACTTTAATGGTAACTGAAAAGAGATTTATTTTGTCTAATATACTATTAAAAACACCTATCTTCTTTACACTGATTGTCAAAATAAAGTTCACAAAAACTAAGTTCAAAAGCAGGAAATAATTTATTACATCACAATCATTATAACTATGAAGTGCTTTCAGTAAAATATATTGTAACACAATTAGCAACTAAAAAATAAACATATTAATAATTAGTTAAAATTGGCATATCACAAAAATTAAAATAAATTAGAACTTAAAAATAAATGCCAAAAAATTAACTAATTATACATTATACAATATATACATTAACTATTAAAATCAAAAACGAAAATAAACACCAAAAATTAACTAATTGTACATTATATACATATACCACCAGTACCATTACATAAATGCATAAAAGATATATAATGCATATACAGTCAATTCTCATTATTTGCAGATTTCATATTCGTGTATTTGACTATTTGTGAAAATTTATTTGTAACCACAAAATTGTGGAGCTTTTGCGCTTATTGGCAGACTCCCGCTGAGTGGCGAAAATACTGTTACCAATGTAAACTCTCTCTAATAAAGGAAGTTGTTTGTTACCAAATATAGTCTCTGCATCACTTTGCCAGAAAAGTCTCATTACCTATCCTTGCTCTCTCCACAGACCACAGGTCCCACAGAAGAATGTGACCATATGCTTGAACATAGCCTCAAATTTAGGCACTTAACTTCCTGCGCATTTGCTCCTTATGCCGAGATTTTAGATCTGAGGCAAAAAGCAATGCAGACAAGATTGATGCAGTTTTTCAATGCAGTTCAGAAAGACAATGTGTCAGCTGCCACATCAAATAACTACCCATCAAAAATAAGATTTTATTTACTACATAAAATCTAAAAATACATTTATTATATAAAAAATTAAATAAAGATTGCTGTAATTATAATACTGTATATAGTACTGTACAGTGCATATACAGGTGTCCCTCACTTTATGTGATTAATTGGTTCTATGAAATACTCATGTAATACAAAATCACATAAAGTGAGTTGAATTTAGCATGGGAGATATAGGGATAGGGGTTTTTCAGTAGGATAAAAAAAATGAAAACATGGTGTAAAGTTTTCATAGAAATTTTAATAAATAAATTATTTAAACTTATAAACAAAAGAGACAAATTTTAATGAATGAATAATTGGATGAGTGAATTAATTACTACAATGTCATAAACACCGAAGCACTACATACTTCTGAAAAGTCTTCAATCCGATCATGAATGGATTGGATCTGGTGAGTCTGGATCATCACTCCCTTGCTTTCTTGAAGTCCCTGGATGATAGGCTGATGATCTTTATCTCTTTTAATGAAATAGTCGAGACTCAGTTGGCAGGCAGTATTCTTCTTCTCTCTATAAAGTTCTTTGTAGCAAGTCAAAAAATTCTGATTTTCTCTCACAACTTTGGCACTTCTAGTCTCATTATGATCATTTTCTCCAATTATTCTGATGGCATTGTCAATGTGTTTAAAAAATTCAATCATTTGTTTTGTTGAAACCTGTTTGATGGGCTCATCAGCAAACAAGTCCTGATTTCTGGAATTGGAAAACTGGAAACATCAGAGCTCACTAATAATAAAAATGAAGAGCTGCTGGAAAACAACATTCATGTTGTTTTCCAGAAGCTCTTCATTAGTGAGCTCTGATGAATGGGAAGCAAGCAGTTCATCCACATTTACCTCATTTATAGAGCTGCTGGAAAACAACATTCATGTTGTTTTCCAGAAGCTCTTCATTAGTGAGCTCTGAAGCAAGCAGTTCATCCACATTTACCTCATTTACATGAAACAATTTTTAAACAAAAATATTTTTTATTTAAAAAGTTAATTTATTTCTTAAAATTGCGTTATAGTGAAAATACGTAAAGTGAGATCGCATAAAAGGAGGGACACCTGTACTGTAATTATTTGTAAGTACCGTACATATTAAATAAGATGTCTTTATATGAAAAAACACATTAAAGCAAGTATGAAAATGTTGGAAGAAAGGTTCACAGGAACTTAACTCTATATTTCCCATTGACACAATGGTTCGGTATTCGTTAATTCAGTATTTGCGAAGAATTTACAGAACATAACTACTGCAAATAATGAGAATTGACTGTAGTAATCAAAGACTTTCACACCACATCCATGCATCAGTAATGGCAGCAGGGTCCATCTTGTGACTACATCCTCATATCTTAACTTTCTTCTAAAAGCTTTTATGGTTTTTGTCACTCTGTCTTTTTCTGGATCATCTATGAACTTAACTAACTTTGCATTTTACCACTCAACTCCAGTATCATAGCAAAGCACTCTCATAGTTAAAACTGTCCTTTCCAATCCAAACTCTATATCCATTTTATGTTCTTTAATCCTTTAATTGGTTAAGTAAAAAATAAAATAAATTCACAAAAATCTTTCACTGTTCTTTTCTATAAATATGATAAAATTAATAAACAAAAAATGATGTAGATTTTTTTGTTTTGGTATATTATTTTTCAATTGATATTAATTATAGTATAGTGTGTTGTAGATTTCAGGTAACTTTGTTCAAAATTTATTGTTAATTTTTAATTATTTTTGTTTTAAAAAGTATCTAACATAGAGTTGAAAATTTTAGAAATATTAGAATGTAAGAAAAAATAAATTAAATCAATATTTTGTGATATAATTTTCTTTTAAGTGTGATAAAATATAAATTGATATAATTTATGCATACTGTTTGATTAACTGCTTTTACTCCACAATGAAAAGCACTCTTCGCAGTTGAGAATACTCCTAAAATTTTTTATAGCTATTATATTATTATATTTTATAGCTATTTATTTTATTATATGTGATATAATTTATGTTAACAGTGTGGTGCAGCAATCATGTGTCTATTTAGATTTAATGTTCTTATAATTAAAAAATGGTGAAAGTACACTTTAAAGTATGGATGGAGAATTCTGAAACAGGAACAGATATACACATAGTTTTAAATAATAATTCTGACTAATCTTTTATTAAAATTAAGATGCAAACATTTTCATAAATATAATAACTTAGTTAACATTTTCAAATGGAGAAAACAAGAGAAGACTCGAGATTTGAATTTGGCTGATTGGAGATATATGGGAAAATAATTTATCAAAATTAACAAAGTTTATCATCTACTAGAGAACTGCCTGGAAACCAAAGGTTAAGGTTCAATATTTTTAATAAGGTTCAATATTTTTAACAGCACTAACCAGATGCTGGTTAGTGCTGTTAAAAATATTGAACCTTATCAAAATTATTTAATCATTCACCTTATTTAACAGAGAGAGAAAGAGAGATGGCTTAACTGACCATCAGGTATTTTAAAACTTGTCAGCTTCCAGGAGTATTTGTTGGCAATGCATTTCTTGGAGGAAGAAAGCCAAAAATTAATACTTGAAAGATTGCAAAGTCACGATTTAGAACGACTAGTAATAATTCTAATTATAAGCTAAACCTAACGGCTTGTGACTCTGCAAATTCCAGAGTTCTGCCTGAGCTCAGGTCTTTTCTAAACTTCTAACTAAAAAAAAGTCAATGAGACCATGTCCACCTTCTGTGCATGGGAGAGTGGTTCTTTCTATGGCAGATTTCGGGTAACTGCCTGGATTGAAATAGTGAGCAGCAATTAGTCTTTTCAGTTTAGAGCACTGTAATCAATGCATCTCATTCATATACCTCACCCCTATTCTTAGAATAGACATGACCATTTTTAGCTTCCACTATGCAGATTCAAATTGATAGACTTTATAACTGATCAACTTCCGATAAGCTCAGCCCCTGCGAAGTAGGTGAACACCTTTTTGGAACCAACTGTACATGAACTTGAATTAAAAGGAAATATATTATCGACTAAATACTGGCATTTTCAAAGAAAAATGAGGAACCACATAATATAGAACTTGTTTGAAACTGATGTTCTTACTTTGAAACTAATGAATGCATTGTTCCTGTATTGCTGGGTAAGTTTTAAATTTACATTATTATTAGAGTGACCATATTTTCTTAGAAAAAATAAAGGACAAACTTGAAAATTTTAGGGATTTATTCCTAAATGTTTTCAAAAAAGTTTGTAATTATCAGGAGTCTGCATGTTACAAAATTTTCTTACTCTTTATATCAAAATATGATACTGTGCACTTTTCTGAAATTTTGAAACTGGTTGGATTGTGTTGGAACAAACTGTTAGTATAAATTCTAATTAGCTTTGAAATAATAAAATATGAAAACAGATCTAAACTGTTTTAATAAAAAAGTTATAAAATATAATTAACAAAAGACCAAAAAAATTATATATTTGTTTAACAAAAATTAAAAAGACATTTTTATATTTTTTGTGATGAATGTATTTTTGTAAGTACATAATTATTTCAAATGAACTTAATTATCTTGCCAAATTTATCCCTTGAAAAACTTAACAGAAATTTTAACAATTTGAAATAATTTAAATTAACACCATATTAATATGTTGATTCAGAATCAAAATTTCCATTAAGTTTATCAAAGGATAAATTTGGCAAGATAATTAGGTTCATTTGGAGTAAATTCCCTTGAGGTTTGTATTATACATGATTATTTTTTAAAAAATCATAAAATTCCAAACACCTCATTTTATAATTGCAATTTGCATAAATGCAAGCTTCAAGACTAAGTTGAACTTTTTCATTATCCCAAATATTATTTATAATTGAGAATATTCTTTCAGTAAGACTATTTGATCCAGGAAGACAAACAAAATTCTACAATTTTTGAAATATTTTTGAAAGGGATTTGTCAATCAATGAAATGTTTAAATAATTCAATTCATTTATGATAACAACTATCTTCTAACCTTCTGAATTGCAGTAATCAGTCTTGAGAAAATATGAACTGCATACATGAGACAAACTCGTCAAGCTATATTTCATTCTCAATTTAACTTCCCATTCTTTTTTTAATTGTTTATCCTTTGGAAATAGATGGAAAGACACATCATCTCTACCTTGTAAGTTCATGCATCCAAATACACAACAATAAAAGATCATTATATTTTTTATAACACTCACACACACACTGTTAAAGATTAATTGTTTTCCATACGTGGCAGCCATGTTGGAAATAACAACTGGAATGTTTGGAAAATAGAGGGTAGAGCTTATTGTGTATTTGTGAACATGTTAAAATAATTTTTGACTCTTTTGTTATGTCTTTGCATTGCTATTCAAAAAGTTGGAACAACCTTCCGAATTTAAAGTTTTTCGTTTTAAAGTAGTTATATGTTAAATAGTTCTCATTTTGCATAATTTCAGTTTATGTAGTCATTTTAAGAAACCACCTACCTCATAACTTCTAGAACGAGGTGTATCATTTGGAAAAAACATTCCAGGAATCATACATTTTAAAAATGTTAATTACTTCAAAATATATTAAGAGAGTATCTTAGAAGTTTAAATGTCTCCTCTTTTTTAAATGATTGTAGTTAAATAGTTTAAATATAACCTTATATTTTTTATGCCATAGAAATTCATAAAAATCTATTAGATAGTATCACAATCCACAAAATTAAATAATAAAGATTACAATAACACAATTTATAGAGAGTACAAGTTTAATTTCAAAGCACAATCTGCAAAATTTGATTATTTTATAAGCTTGTATTAAAAGCATTCGAATTCTTATACATTATGTATGATTTGCTGAAGATGGCTTAGTAAAGCTGAAAGATCTTCAAGTTTATTAAAGTATATTTTTCCACTTTTGAAATTGAGCTGAATTATTTAAATACAGCTTATATTAATTATATTCTTCCTTGGCATTGATTTGGCAAGTTATTGACATTGCAGCAATGTTATTGCAATCAAATTCTTAACATATTTTTTATATCGATTTTTATTCTGTGATCATTATTTTGATAAAAATTTTATATAATCTCACTAAAGTTTTGAGAAAGTATGTATAACTGGTATGCTATCAAATGCCTTTTTGTAATCTGTGTAAGCTGCGTGTAAGTGTCTGCGTTGTTTGTGTACTTGTCTTTAGTATTGTGTTGATGATCAGTTACTCTTTGCACCCCATGTGGCTTCTACAGCAGCCACATGGCATACAGCAGCCAACATGTTGTTCTGTGAGAATGTTGCTTTCTTAGATGTGTGCATATATTTTGTTGGTGATTCATGAGGTTAAAATTTTGTATAGTGTTGGTAAACATGTGATTGGTCTGTATTGTGATGAGTTTCTGGTGTTTGTGCTCTTGGGTTTCATGAAAGTGATGCCATGTGTGAGAAAGGAAGGTGTGTCTTTTGGTTCATGAATGAGATGTGTGTGATGTTTGGCCAGTAAGTCATGAAGACTTATAATTATTATTATTATATAAATATAAGGTGATTGAAAACTATTGTCTGAATTTTTATGGCCTGTAATTTTAAAGATAGAAATAACAAAATAAAATGCTTAAAAAATATGAAAGTGTAACTCAAAAAGTTATATTTGGCAGAACACACTGTACTTGCCTCATTGATGTCTCGGATATAACAACTTGTCATACTTTGAATTGGCAAAAGTTCAAGAGAAAGCAATGAGCATACTTTGCTTTTTTGAAACAGTCTGTTATCGCAACTGACTTGATTATAGAACTCAATATGAAATACATCCATTTTTATATAATGCTATCCAATATTGTTTAACACACTGCTGCCCAGCCAAGCTGCAATGGAGTCAGATTTAGGTCACTACAGTGGATGATGCTTTATAATATTTTTTGATCTATTTGTTGTTTTACATAAATTATAGTCTGTGTACTTAGTTTTCCCCTAAAAAATTATTTTACATGATGTCAGTTTTCAAAATCAATACCAATGAAGATAGGAAGAACTAAGCAATATTTCCATCTTAACAACGTTTACTAAAAATTAAGAGAAAGTTAAAACAAAATAAATAACTGATCAATTAATATACACTTTAGAATTAGTGGGCATTATCTGTTGAAATGAGAATAATTTTTTAAATTTCAGGGCTGTTATGGAAACTGTTTGGAAGAAAATTTTAATATGTTCAAAAATGTAACAAATTTTTTTTTTTATAATCATCACTAAAGAGGGGAATCAAAAATCCATTAAATTTTTCATTTTAACTGAATTTTTATAAAAATTTCATATTTCAAACATAAGGATTGTTTATTAAAATAAATATTAGGAGTTAATTTATATTCTAACTTTTAAAATAACTTTTGTATTATAAGATAAAGTTTTTTAGCAGAAGTTCTGCCATTTTATTATCTGTAAAATGTGTAATTCTGAAAGTTTTTGCTAAATCTCTAAGTTTTGCACATATAACTTGAAATTTTAAATACCTTTGACATAAATTTGATAAATTATTTTATTATTGTTTTCAACAAATATTTAAAAATATATATATATTGTATTTTATTAATGAGAGCAAATAAATTTTCATTACTTATTAAATATCAAAACAATGCATATTAGGTCATTCTTTTTTTTTCTTATATATTCATTATATTATTATTTACATATACACACATACATAATAGAATCCTGCTTAATGAATGCTGCTTTAACTGTTCTGGATTTAATGGAAAAAATATTTGGATTAAATTTTTATTTGTTCCTCTGATTTTCAAATTGAATACAACTAAAAATATAATATTATAGATCATCTTTTGAACAGAGGAGTAAAAGGAATAGAAGTAAGATAATGCCAACTATTTAGTACTTATGAATTATATATAAAAATGTCATTTGAAACATTTGAAAGTTACTCTTGGTCACAACTATTTGATCACTGCAAAAAATATCTGTCAGGAAAAAATGGGGTATACAATAAATAATCTATAAATTTTTATTTAAATAATTGTATTTTATGAGTAGGAAGATATAATTGTAATATATTTCTTAATTTTAATACTCCACTTCTGATACAAACTTCAAACAATCGTCGATCTTTACAAGAACTCAATGTCACTTGCCAATTTTACGTCTGGATTCAACATCTCTCGTTATCAAACACCTCACATTGGCTTGTCGACTGTGTCAATCTTTTATATGTGAGTGACGTACAGTCCCGTGTTGCTTCATTTACATACTTATACGTAACAAGTTCAAAGTTATTAGTTTACAGAGTAATTCATTTATGTCATTATCTTTACAATTAATTTATATATCGAACAAAACACCGATATGGATCATTCTTATTTTCACATATCAGTTTCAGTGGTAAAATTTATGTAGATAAGATGACATCATTAACCTGGATAGCTCTTCCGGAGACAGGTTTCGACTCCATATCACGTGATTGCCAACTACGATGGAGAAGGTGGAAGTAAGTTAACATATAGGAAAGTAACGTTAAATAAATAATAGAGTGCATAATAAAATAAAAATAGGATAGGTCAAAGTTAACTTCCTCCAAGATTTCTGAATTAAAATCTGAAGGCTTGTGACTTGAAGGTTTCTTTTTCCTCTCTGATATTTTTTCTCATCTGTGCTTTCCTCTTATTAGTTTTCTTCTGCCAATCAGCTTATTCCTGGGTATTCATTCAACCTTAAACTTATTCATTGTAATATCTTATGTTCATTTATTGGTCATCAAGATTCTTTCCTCATGCCTAACTGGATAAACCCATCTTATAACTCTTCCTATCATCTTTATTTCTCTCTCTTCCAGTAGATGATTAAAACTTTTATCTTTTATTATCTATTTGGTATTGCCAATAATCAAATTGCACTCTGGATCTTCCCATTGTTTCATCTTTTGTCTTTATTTATGGCTTTTAATTTTTTGCTGAGAGAAGTATACTCAGTCACCTCTAGAATTGCCTTTCCATCTAAAGAAAATGGTTTTACTGTCCTTTTAGATAAAAATGTTTTCCTTTGAAGATGAAGTAATTTTTTTTCTCTAGAAGCAGTTAATGCCTCCCTTTACTTAGAAAGAAAAAAAAATAAAGAAAAGAAAAATCATCTATCAAGTGGAGTCCTTTCCCACAAGAAAGGGCTTTGTGTAATTTACAATTGTCGAAATGAAAAATTTAGCCATTAAAAAAATTGATTATACAAATGCAGATAATCCTTGACTTATAATGGGATTTGGTTCAAACCCTATATAATTAAATAAAATATTTATATACTATAAAAAATTGCTGTTCATTTTCATGAAAAAAATGAAATTACTTTTTGAACAACTCTATGTATACTTTTGCAAATCACAATATTCAAAACTATTAATAATGTTAATTACCTTAATAGTTATAAAACTCTACAAATCTCAGAATACTGCCAAAAAAAAAATCCAAATCTAACCATGATAAAACAAGCAACTAGAACTTTTGTTGTTAAATGCAACAAACAAGTGTTAGAAATAATGGTAAAGAAAATTATTACACTTATAAACTAGCAAATGAATAAATTCAAAAACAAGATTAAATAAATTATTTTTATTATTTAAAAAATAATTTATTTAATCCAAAACATTTACAAAAATACACAATAATAATGAAACAAAGACAAGTAGTAATAAAACTTGTTTAATTATCAGTCTAAAGATCCACAAACAATAAATTTATTAATTCAAAATAATAAATAATCTTAAACAATAATTTATTTACTACCTCTATCCTCTGATACAAAGAAGTAATCATAGTAATTGAAAATCATTTATACATATTATCACATAAGCATGCAGGGGCAGACTGGGACATATTTTCGGTTCTGGCATTATCCTGACAGTAACCCATTAATTAGACTTGGTATTAGGACAATTCGCAGCATGGATATATCTTCGCAAAGACATTTCATTGTAAGATATAAAAAAAATAAAGACAGGAGTATTTCAAAAAAATTAAATAATTTTTGTTTTTAATTTTTTGCAATACTCCTGTCTTTCTTTTATTTTTATATCTTAATATCCTGGTAATGATATATCTGTAATATATATTAAATAAATTAAATACATAGTATTTTCTTACAAAACAAATTTTAACGACAAAATAAAAATAAGAACTTTAAAGCCATCCTGTTACACTCACCAAAAATGTCAACAAAAAAACAAAGTTCTAAACAAGATAAATACTTTATTAACAGAAACGTTTTCGACCTTATCAGTAGGTCAAAATAATTACCTAAAGTACAAGTTTTTATTTGTGTGCAAATACTAAAATATTGATAAATTGAATAAAAATGAATGAAGAGGAATCTGAAACAAATATACATTATATTGAAAGTGTGGTGCGTGAAAAAAAAAATCTGTTTGTCGCTGCTGGATCATATTGTTATGACAGTAACGGCCCTTCTGGCATTTGCCAGAACACTCTTATGGCCAGTCCATAAGAGTAAGCATATGTTAGAGTAAAAATAATAAAAGTTAATGAATGTATATATATATATACAACTATAAATGAAATAAATATCAAAAACAAATAAAGTTAAGTAAAATCTAATTTATATAAATCCAAAACACAAAGTGTTAATAAACTTCATTGAAAACAATAATAAAGCAATAAACAAGTAAATCAAATATAGCTTGTTTAATTATCAAGAAAATAACAAAAAACAATTAAGTTATCAAAGAAAAATCCACCTATCAACTAAATCTAAAATTAATTAAACTACTAAACTCACATTACAAGAAAATATTTATCTGATTGATTGCTAATTAAGCTTAATGCCACTTTTGATTCATACTACCTTAAACTTTGTTGAGGTCAAATGTTTTCTTATATGTAATTTGCCTGGCAAAAAGCTCATTTACATAAATCTATCAGATAGTTTCTATTTTTCTACTCATAGAATATTATCAACAATCAAGTCATTCATCTTTACAATTATAATAATTTAACATTATAATGTTTACAATTCCATTGAAAAGAGAAAATTCTTTAACTCTGTTACAAGATCCTGGTTCAACTGTGATGTTATTCAGATTGAATGATATCATGACACACATTCTTAAAGATGAAACTATTGTTTCTTATTGCCATTTTTGAAAGATTGAGTAAGGAGTGTAATTATCTTTATCCTTAACTAAATAAAATACTCAATAATAAATATAATAGAAAATAAGTAGAAATAAAGGAAAGGTTTGGGTTTGATTCTTCACAGCTATATTTCACTAGTCATTAAAGTACTATTATTTCAAGTTGAAAGTTTTAACAGAGGTGTATAGTAGGAAAATATTGATAGTAAATAGTTTCTATATTAAAGTAAATGCAAAAATGTAGTTAATATTTATTATTTACATAGTAATTAGTCATTATTGCATTTTTATTATGTGAATTAAAGCAATTGGAAGTAGACATGGTGGTTTCTCCCAATAGCCATTGTGTACAGCTGTGTGATGTTTATATTAAACACCCTTCTTATTTGATTTGTTAAATATTAATGTGAAAAACATTAAACAATATAAGTGTGTATCAGATGGAAAAATAAAAGATTTTTAGTTAAGAAAATAGTGGATGCCTCAATTCAGTGAAACAAGAACAAATCATATGAAAAGTAAATTCTATTTCACATGATTTGTTCATGTTTAGTTGTTATATTTTATTAATGTCAAAATTTTCAAATTTATAATTTAATAATGAAAGGGTTTAAAATAGCATATTATTTTAATAATTTTCTCTTCCATAATATCTGTAATAATAATCAATAAATAAAGCTATAAATTTTTGTTGTTAAAAAGATTTTTTCTTTTGGCTGAGTCTGATGTCTCTAAGTAAGTCTGAAGTTTGAAATAATAATATCTAAAGAATTAACTTGTCAGATGGTCTTAATGATCTAGCTATTAGAATGACAGGATATTAGCCCACTAATTCTATTTCATGCCAAGGCAAATTTTTTTTTTAGAAAAATTAACTAAAAATTTTAAGCAAACTTTATACAGGGGATTAAACTATTACCCATTAACCAAACGAATCTAGCCAAACTCCCCCTGGCAGATAAAGTCCATATTAAATTTTCTAAACGATTATTTAAAATTTTTAAGCTACGGTGCCACCATCTGCGCCAAACTCCCCCTGGCAGATAAAGTCCATATTAAATTTTCTAAACGATTATTTTAAATTTTTAAGCTATGGTGCCACCATCTGCTGGATTAATAATTAATTAATTTAGAATTTGGAACTAAGGTGGCGCCATCTAGTGTTAAATGATTAAACATTTTAAATTAATTTTCCCAAAATAAAATTTTGCCACCACACCGGACTCAAACCGGGATCCTTGGGTAAACGCCCCAATGCCTTAACCGATTAAACCACAGTGACCTATGACAGAATTCCATTTCGGGAAGTTTATATGTTGATAACTATGGAGACTTACTCTATCGGACATGGCCGAAACTATCACTCCGGTGATAGTTTCTCAGACACAGAAAACATCATCATCTACAACCACCGTTATTTCAGTAGCAACTAGTCCTCGACAATCCACATCAAAAAACAATACTTCCAAGCAACAACGGAAGAAACGCCTTGAACTCGAAAAGCCAATAGCAAGAGTCACCAGCCAGGAGCGAACAGAGGTATCTGCTGATATCTCCGAAGAGATGGAAGTGGGGAATGTTACCTCACAACCAAATGAAAAATTACCAAAGAATAAAAAAGGGGAGAACTCCGATTCTCCCTCCCAATTAACTCCTTTAATGTTCCACTCCATAACTCAATGGAATTGTCGTGGTCTCTGCCACATAAAAAGGGAGAACTCCGATTCTCCCTCCCAATTAAATGCCTTAATGTTCCATTCCATAATTCAATGGAATTGTCGTGGTCTCCGCCACAATCTTGCTGACATCAGGTCTATAATATCCTCCTTCAGCCCATCCTGCCTTGCGCTCCAGGAAACACACCTTAATCCTGGTGATACGTTCTCGTTAAGGAGGTATAGCATCCACCGAAAAGACTGTACCAATCACGATCGTGCAAGTGGTGGTGTTGCAATTTTAGTGGCCTATTACATCCCATCTTTGCCAGTTTGCCTTAATACCAATCTGCAGGCAGTAGCTATCCATATTTCTGTTGATTACACTTTCACACTATGCTGCATCTACCTGCCACCAGACGAAAGAATAGATGGATCTGATCTTATTTCTGTCATCAATCAGCTACCTACACCATTCCTTCTTTTAGGCGATTTCAACGGACACCACCACTTATGGGGTTAGTTCTGATAATATCAATCAACGTGGTAGGACCGTTGAAAAATTCCTATCCGATCATAATCTTGCCCTATTCAATACCGGAATCCGTACCTATTTTCATGCGCCTTCTCGAAATTTTACCTCCATCGATCTCTCGATATTCACTCCTGACCTCCTACCAAAGTGGGACTGGCACGTCAGTGACGACATTCTTGGTAGTGATCATTTCCCCATCTTTTTAACATCTCTGGGGGCTGGGAGCTGTGAGCTTTCCCGTGTGACAAGATGGAGGACCGAATCTGCAAACTGGCAGCTTTTTACCAGTTTTGCTTTGATCTCTTCATCCATGGTGGAGACTGTAGATATTGAAACGGCAGTCGAAACTGTCACTGCATGTATTATTGAAGCAGCTGAGATTTCCATCCATAAAACATCAGCAAGATTTCCTAAACACACTAAACCTTGGTGGAACGATGACTGTGAGGAGGCCCATAAGAAACAAAAGAAGGCTTGGGGTATTTTCTGCCAGTATCCCACTCAAAGAAATCTCATTGCCTTCAAACATGCAAAAGCCAACTTTTGAAAGATCCGACGTCAGAGCCAAAGGGATTCTTGGAGGAGGTATGTTTCTACCATCACGTCCTCTACTAGCTCCAAGGTGGTTTGGGACAAGATTCGAAAGATCAACGGGACATCATCATCACAACCCATTTCCATGCTCGAACATAACAGCAGAATTGTAAGCGACTAACAGGGTATTGCTGATCTGCTAGCTTCAACATTCTCATCTATTTCCAGCAACAGCAATTATCCTGATTCTTTTCGATCTTTAAAGTCGCGTGTGGAGAGTACTCCCCTGACCTTCAGGCCCTCTACACCTGAAGATTATAACAACAATTTCACAATGGTGGAGCTTCTCACATCTTTGAACTGTTCAGGCAACACTGCTGTAGGACCAGACTCCATCCACTACAGCATGTTGAAACATCTGTCACCTGATTCACTCTCCTCTTTTACTTCTTTATAATAGAATCTGGATAGAGCATGTGTTCCCATCAACTTGGACTAGAGCTATTGTTATCCCTTTCTTTCTAAGCCAGGAAAAGATCCCAAGAACCCTTTCAATTATCGACCAATTGCTTTGACTAGTTGCCTTTGCAAAGTACTGGAACGTATGGTGAACCACCGCTTAGTATATTATTTAGAAAAATTTGGCCACCTTTCACCGTATCAGAGCGGATTTCGTTCCTTTAGGAGCACAACAGACAATTTGATACGCCTTGAGACATCCATTCGAGAGGCTTTTGTGAGACGCGAACATCTGGTGTCCATCTTTTTCGATTTAGAGAAGGCTTACGATCGGGCCTGGCGATTTGGCATTCTCCGCGACATTCACCAATGTGGTTTGCGTGGGAACCTGCCGATATTCATCAGAAAGTTTTTACATCGACGTTCTTTTCGGGTCCGCATTAGTTCTATTTTATCCACTCCCCATATACAGGAGGAAGGTGTACCTCAAGGCTCTATTTTAAGTGTCACATTGTTTGTTTTAAAAATCAACGCTATCGCAACATACTTACCTCCATCTGATAATAGAGTACATAATAAAATAAAAATAGGATAGGTCAAAGTTAACTTCCTCACAACTTACACTTTCTTATTCTCTCATTAGTTAGTATATCAGCCTATAGTTACTCGTCTCATACAGAAGCACTTGCTCTATACTTACTCATCTCATACAGAAGCACTTTATTCTCTTTTGCTCATATTTCCATATTTTACATGACTAGTCTCCATTAAACTTCATATTCATTGTTGTTATCCAGTTTATTTTTATTGTATTTGCAGCTTTTTTGAGAGAGATGAAAATTAAGATAGATATTTCCTATGTATAGCCAGCAGTGGCATAATTTAGTGTGACAATGTCTATTTTAAATATCCTATATAACCCCAAACTTCCTAATTTTATTCATTATTTCAAAGTTGGATTACTATTTACCCAAAAAACAATGGAACACACATTACTACTACTTGCCACAGAAAATATATGGGCTCAAATGAGGATATTAATCAAACAGTGATTTTAATTGAAATATTATTTCATATTTTACTTATTAATAACAGAAATTTTGTAAATAGATTTGAATTTTGTGTTAAATAAAATTCTTGAGAATGAGTTTTGCAATAATGAAATTGTTATTATTATTTTAGGAAGTCCTTGGTTATAAGATTGATATTCAAGTGACTCATTATATAGTTGCAGTTTTGGAATATATATCTGCTGATATTTTAAAGGTATAAATAATTATCTCTAATCAAAATACATTTTCTTACTTTAATTAAATAATAAGAATTTTAATATTATATCAGTTATACATCCTTTTTAACTAACAGCTTTTTCATACTATAAACCTATAATGTAAATGAAAGCACTTCATACAGTTGTGAAAAATTCTGAAAAAATATACTTTTATTCATTCACTAACTTCAAAAAATATACTTTTATTCATTCGCCAACTACTATTATAGCCTCATCAGGCTACACAACTTTTTCGGAATTAGAATTTCGAATACCTAACAGCTTAAAATTCACATCCGAATGTTACCATGGTTACTAATAACTTTTTTTTGTGTGCCTGTAACGGCACTTAGTGACGTTTTTATTGTAATTTATGTTTTTATTTATTTTAGATAGTATTCATGTTATTACCATAAGTTTGTTATGATATTTTAGTTTTTCACCAGTAACCATGGTAACGTTTGGATTTGAACTTTAAGCTGTTAGGCATTCGAAATTCTAATTCCGAAAAAGCTGCGTATCCCGATGATGGTACGATAGTACCAAAAACGTTAGTAAATGAATAAAAGTATATTTTTTGAGAATTTTTCACAACTGCATGAAGTGCTCTTATTACATTATGGTTTTTATATCAGTTATTTTAAGCAAATTTGATTAATAGAGAAAAAAAATAGATTGACAATCAGTAATAAATAAAATAATTCATATTGCAATAGAATTTTGTAATTAATGCTCTGAATTAATAATCTGAAATTCAAATTAAATATTTTCAATTTTGCTATGCAAAAATAAAAATATAATAAGAGAGAAAAAAAATTACTCTTATTTATACAAATAATATGCTCCTATAAATAGAATCATATTGCATTGTAATTTTAAATCAAGCCTTACATAATAATAAATTCAATAAAAACTTTTTATTTTACTTTGTGAAGTACTTTCAGCTAATTCCCATCCTCAGCACTATACAAAAACATACAGAACTTTCTTTGCATCTCTCTGCTTCTGCACTACTGCAAAACAGTAAATTCAAAACTACCACAATACTGCAGAAATTACTTTTTTTGATAAACATTTTCAACCCTCCTTTGGGGTCATCATCAGGTCTAATACAAATAGTTACAAGCCAACTTATAAGGTAGAATCTTATAAATATAAGCTTGGCTTGTAACAGTTTGTATTAGGCCTAGTGATGAGACCCTGAAGGAGAGTTGAAAATATACAATCTATATATCAAATAAAGTAATATTCTGTAGTCTTGTGCTAAATTTGAATTTACTGTCATACAGAACTACTCGATAAGTTGAACATCACTAACAGTTTTAGAAAAACAATATTAAAAAAACGAACATAATGCTAAATTTAAAAAATTATATTATACAAAACTGTTATTTCTTAGACAAATCATATTAAATTACTGCTGATATTAAAGCCTATTATATTAGATCTACATTAAGAATTAATTCTTTTCTTTTATTCTATACATATGCATATAGCCTAATTATAAGTTTATACTATAATTTGTTTATGATTCCGTGTGTTAGATAAATTTTCAGGTTGTTTATCATTAATAATTTTTACATATCTTTTTTTAAAATTTCTACCATCTCAGCTATATACTTATTTTCATTGTTGTCGACTTAACTACTTTCGACTCTTCCCATTTAAAGCTTATATCAGATTCATAAAATTTTTTCATTAATGCAGTTTTCATATTTTCTGTTTTAATATCATACTGGTGTTCTTTAATCCTATCTTTTAAGTATCTTTCTGTGACTCTGATATAAAATTTTTTTTCTCTGATTTTGTTAGTCTATTGGTATTTGGTACACTCCTGATTTATATTTCTCTTGTCTTTTATCCTTATTATTTCATAATAATCCAAAAATTGTGGGCTCTCTCTTGATTACTAAGTTCTTTATACTTTTCTTTGTATATTTTTTAACAATTCTATATCTTATCATATTTTCATATTTTTATTACTTACTATTACTAAAAAAGAAAAGACTGTTTTAATAGCAAGTAATAAGAATATGAAACAAACATCCTATTTCCAAGCCATCTATCTCTGCGATATACTGACATACAACTTTTGTCCTATTTAGTTGTTGCATCATTTGCCAGACAGCCAGATGTTGGATGATTATTTACCATCATTTAATATATTTTGTGTTTTATAAAGAATTTATTATTTTTCTAAAATATATATATATGTGTATTTGAATTTAAATAAAAATATCCATGCTATCAACAGGATAGAAGGATTTTGAAGTAAAAATTCTATTATTAACTTTTTCCGCTCCACCAACTAGGCTCCTTAGACACGTGCACTCTGTCTTGCGCTCCTATAACTTGGCAGCCTAGACAAAATTTAAAACCCAATAATTTCGTTATTTTTGCTAAAATAGAAAAAATGGTTAAAATCTCAAATTCTATCATATTCTTCATATTTCTGTCGTATTTCTCAAAAATTTGATTTTACGTTGATATTTTAATAATTTTTTAATTAACTCTTTAATTCCAATTTAATCCGAATCAATTAATACATTTGTGATCTTTAGACCCCCAAAAATTCAAGAACAGATTGTCCGAATTTGTCCGACTTGCTCTATCATGTTCCACATTTCCTTTTTAGTTTATTCTTACTTCTTTTCTACAGATATCTTGATCCAATAAATTATAATTTGGGAAAGTTTGACCCCTTGTAAATAATATGATTTTGCTATTTTTTCAGACACAAAATTCGATAAATTAGTTTTATTTAAAAATATATAAATTTCTATTTTATCAGAAAAACAAAGCAACCTATACCAAGCTTGACGATCGACGCGGAAGTTGGCGTCCTAGATTATGGCGGGAAATATCCAATGGTTTTTGAAATCAGCTGATTGATTGTTTATATTAGTTATATTTTAAATTTAACACAAAAATTTAAATAATAAAGTAATTTTTGTGTTATCTGCAGTTGAAACAAGTAATTTGTAGACCAGGGGTGAATAATTATTGTCAAACAGCGTCCATCCAAGATCAACTACATGACCTCAGGCTATGGGATAGTTACATTATATTGACTAAGGGGAGAGCCTTGACAACCAATCCC
Organism: Olivierus martensii; assembly: GCA_000484575.1. Taxonomy (NCBI): domain Eukaryota; kingdom Metazoa; phylum Arthropoda; class Arachnida; order Scorpiones; family Buthidae; genus Olivierus; species Olivierus martensii. Next base: position 30,854 of record AYEL01089845.1, on the reverse strand, counting down.
CTTTGTTTGAAAATGCACTATTATTATCAATTGTTTTTGTTTTGGCCCGTGACCCATCATAAATTTTTCTATACGGTTCCCTACAAAAAAAAATGTTGCCCACCCCTGAATACACTATGCCTATATTCTGAATTTGGTCAAAAATCGGTTAAGCAATGCGATATGTAAAGCCATTTATAGAAATCAGATCCCCCTTTCTCCATTGTTTTCACCGATTGTGCTCAAATTTTCAGGGGATAAGAAACACCTATATTCCAAATTTCATTGATATCGGTTAAACGATGCGACCTGTAGAAGTGTCTGCATAGGAGGAGAAGGAGAAGAAACATGACGCTCTTTTGTCGATTTTTGCAATTTTAAACCGGCATAGGAGGAGAAGGAGAAGAAACATGACGCTCTTTTGTCGATTTTTGCAGTTTTAAACCGCCTAATTCTATTATTAATTGGATATGAAACTTCAAATTTAGCAATCTATGTCCTATTGAATGCTTTTCTCAAATGTAATTGTCAGATTAATAATATTTAACTTAGGACCAAAGTTACAGCGAGTTGAATTTCGGCTGTAATGATTCCGGTAATAAGAGTCAGTGACTGTACTTGGCTTAGAGTCACTGCGTGCTTCTTGATTTATGCACAAACTGAGATAATATATATTCTTAAGCTAAAAAAAGCAGTATGATGAATCCTGGAAAATTATATTTACATGTTTAAAGTAATATTCCATCTCTTATTTGTATAATAAAACACAAATATTTAATTAATTCATTAAATGAATTGTGATATTATAATACCAAAAATTAATTTTTAATGAATATTAAATGAGCCTGCAAAAGCGATAACAAAATCAATAACAGCACTTCAAAATCTTAGAATATTGAAACAGTAATAAATTAGGATCTGTTGATTTATTACTCATCTACTTCATAGACAACGATGGAGAGAATTTATAGTCTAAAAATAGGCCCATAAATTTTTGTAAGACTTTTTTGAATGATTGGTTTTATTATTATTCCGTTTGCGTTCTAAATTTAGCTATAGGCAACACCTAGCCAATAAAGAGGACAACACGTGTTATCGATACTGTAGCCTAGAATAGCAAAAGTTTCAGACATAATTTTTGAGTAGATTCAAAACATGAAAAAATAATAAAAGTAATTAAAATAAAAATAATTTAAATCGCTTATTACTCTAAATTTTAAAAAAACATGTCGCAAATTTAGTCATATTTATTGCATATTTTCGTATTTAATAATTACAGCAGACTCCCGTATGACGCGGGGGATACGAAAAGAAAATCGTGTAATACGAGAATATCGCTGTCGCAAATTTAGTCATATTTATTGCATATTTTCGTATTTAATAATTACAGCAGACTCCTGTATGACGCGGGGGATAAGAAAAGAAAATCGTGTAATACGAGACACGCATTATTAAACGATTTTATACAAATTTAAACTTGTCTCTTGAGTTCCAGCACTGATCGCATATTGCTAATGAGATGTGCATTAGTTTCAAATATGATTTTATTGTGTGCAGAGTGTTAATTAACTTGTTTTAAAGTTTTCTTTTAATAAAGGAAAGAAAAAACAAAAACAAATTGTATAAAATATTTTGTTTTAAATTTAAAAAAAAAATATTTTATACAAGTAGACCCCATAAAACACGGACTCCGAAACGCGGATTCGTATAAGCCGATGGAAAAGGGTCTTATATCTTCTTATAATACAATCAACGGATATTATAAATAACAGATGAGTGACGTTAAATAAAAAATTAACCTACGCGTTATACGAGACTATAGCTTTGTATGAATACTAGTCGCAAATTTTTCGTCGCGTTATAGGAGAGCGCGTTATACGGAAATTTACTTTATTTAATATTTTGTATAAAAATATCATACCTAAGCTACAGCAAAAATTATTTAAATTTTTAAAAATTCGCGATATTTAAGTTATTAATTAAATTTACTTAAGTTGAATTTAATTTTAAATGGAAATTACAATTTAAGCAAAAATTAAATAAACTGTGAAAAAATTAGTAAAATATATTGTTTATTATATTTTAATGTAATAAACAATAGGGTATAATAATTACTTATTTAAATAATAAAATACAGTATATAGTTTTATATTGAATTTATAAAATGAAATTTTTTATATAAAAAATGTTAACGTTAGAAATAACGAATTTACTGTTCAAACCTATATAAATTTTCGCTGAAAAGCTACAGAATTTATGACTTATCCATAAATCGGAGCCATCAAAACATCAAAGCTGGACGTTGACCCTCGAAATTTAATGATGTAATAGGGCAAGAGATTAAAATTAGGCATCTCAATATCTTACCTTCAGGCACTTCGTGCGAAAAGGGTCTTTGAGGAAAGTATAACACTTTTCCAGGGTCACTCCCTCTCTCGACCTTGTTGCTGTTTCTCTTCAGAGCTTAAGGGAGTCCAAAACATTAAGTTCTGATTATTTTCTTTATTTTAAAGCTGTAAAATAGTTAGTTAAAAATAATTAAATAAGTCTGCCTTTTATATAAAAAGTTTAATAAGTTTCTTTAGTAATTTATTTAGTTTTTTGTTTTATTTTGCTTTATGAAGTAACGTTGTGTACATATTTTATAAAAAAAAAAAAAATTGCAAAATATGACACAATGTCATTTTTTCTTGTAAACTTATCACAATATGAGAAATATAATATCATAAAATATCAAAATTCGAAAATAATGCTTGCAGATGTGAAAATAAAAAGAATTAAGCATTAAATCTATTATTGCTTTATATAAAAATCATAAGAATATAATTCTTGATCATAACTTGTGGGCATAATTTCTGAATACTTAATATGTGCAGATTTACCGGATCTAAGGTCGCAAAAGTGATATTTGCATACTTATAAATATTTTTTTTTTTATAATTATGAATTTATGTGAGATATATGCACTAACAAATTAGAAAAATAAATTCAAAATTCGAGAATTACATCAACGAAATTCAACTATTTTGAGTGAAAATTTACTTATTACTGAATCCAAATAATATAAAGAATAATACGTACCTGAAATAAATTGCAATATTAAAAAATGATAATTAAAAAAATAATCTTACTCCATACAGTTTAGAGAGAACCTATAATGTTAAGATATAACTGTACTTCATACTTATAATAATGACTTTCTCTAGATTATCAATACCGACAGGGAAGGAAAAAAAATCTATTTGTATTCTTTCCTTTTATTTACTACCTGCCAGACAATATATGCATATTTTTAGCTTTAAATTAATTATGCATTTATAAATAATTATGAATATTATACATAAAATTAACGTGAGATTAATAAAAAAATATAAAACAATTCATCAAAAATTTCATCACACTGTATTGATATCTTCAATTTAAGAAGATCTAATGGATAGCAATAGAATATAAGACAAATAAATAATTTTAGAATAACATAAAAATAATAAACTGAGGATTTACTTGGAGAAGTATACGTGAAAAATACGATATGATTTATTATTTCATTAAGAAAATAGATTTACTTGATTAAAATGAATTCATTTTGATCTCTTGCTTAATTGGAATGAATATTTTCATTTTTTATAGCATAATTAATGTAATTTAATATCATATATGATAATCTTCTGTTGATAATTTTCTGTTTTGATATGTGACCTGTTCAAAAGTGGCAGAAGATTATCGCATATTTTTCCAATATGTTTTTGTATCAAGATGCGAGAATATATGAAATTAAAATGGAATTTGATTATGGAGAAGGAAGTTTTTGAACTCTGCCACCTTTGACTTATTTTACTTCTCGAAAACTCCCCTTGTCCTAATTTCGCTTAACACGAATCCCTAACTTCTAAGTAAACGATAATCTAAAATTTTCCTTATATAATATTTTCGAAATTTACTGCTTCTTTATAAAATAGTTTATTAAGTTTTTTCTAACAAATTTATATAAAAATATAATAATAAAATCAAATAGAGAAGGAATAACATTAGAGTTTCAAAATTTTATATTTTATCTCCATGTATTTTTTTAGTGATGACGATGGCAGATTATCATCAATTTTATATCAAGAAAGTTTTTCTTATCGCTTAATTTTAATTATAACATAAAATTGTTGAATATTATATAAAAATTACAACTCAAGTCGAAGAAATTATGGAATTTCTAAACTCATAGGTAGTGATAGTTATGTAATAGCTCACGCTAAAATTTGTCACATTTTTTGTAATTTATATTAATGTTTCAATTTTATTTATGCAAATTATTTGATGTAAAATGAATTGCTGAACGATTATGTGATTAAAAAATCATTCGTCAATTTTCCTTTCAATAAGAAAATAATAAAAGAACCTAGTTTTCTAGGAGTCGATGAACTTATATTGTAACCAATATTGATTACTTATACCAACTGGATAGTTACATATCTTTTTATTAATTATTTTGATCTAGTTCATCATACATAATAGCATAAATGGGATATGTCTAGGCAACAAAACGAAATCAGTTTGCTATATCGTCGATTTTACGACGTTGCTGGTGGGGTAAACGTCGCTTTTTGCTAGAATTGAGCAGTCTATCCAGTATATCGTTGCTTACACCAATGGTTTTCAAACTTTCTGTGTCTGCGCCCCCTTTTATAATAAAAAATTGGCACGCCTTCTAATTTCATAACAGTATAATTTTATAAATATTTTCTACTTGAAATTTAATACCAAAAAACAATATACAATTTTTTAAACTATTTATTAATCTACAGAATAATTTATATTAATTGAAAATTGATAATTAATGCTAAATTGTTTCTTAAATATTTAAATTATTATTATTTTAATGAATCTGAACCGTAAATAAATTTAAAATATAATTTTATTATAAATTGTAAGCTAATAACTCATTCAAGTTAGTCAAGATCAATGAATAGATCTCTCGATTCTTTCCATTACTTGATTTTTTTTACATCTTTTTGCTGAAATACAATATTGGAAATTACTCTAGGGAATCAGTTGTTTCGAAAATGATCGATGTTCGATTGATTTCCTAAAGGTTCGAATATTGTGTATATCAGGGATAGCGAACCTTGGCACGCAAAACTTGGAATTAATATATTGTTTTTAATTAAATTAATGTTCAGATATACTGTAGTTTTTATAAAATTTTAGTCAATCTTGGCACGCATCCTTAGAAAGGTTCGTCACCGTTGGTGTATATATGTATTTCAGACTGGATAATATTTACACAAGAAATTGCCCAAAAATCTAAAGAAATTTTGGTTTATTCTTAAGATTTTTTTCTTTAAGTTTATTCTTATTGAACTGAAATCGATCATTTCAATATGCTTGGTCCTCTAATGTTATCTGATAATGCTGTACTGTATATAAATATATATGTTTTTCCCAAATTAGATAATAAATAAGTGTATTATCATACTGATGGACGGATAAATCTAATTAATACAGGAAAACCTGTGCTGATGGTCACCTGAGCTGTGGCCAACCTGCAAGCCGTGGCCACCTTAATATCCGCCCAAGCATATTTGCGAGATTTTTAAACCATATATTTAATTTCGGCACCTTGTGTGCAACATCTATAAGGTGGCCAGCAAATCGTGTTTTAATCAGAAATGCCAGATGGGCTATAGATCTTCTATCAGCAGAGCATTCTAAAGTGAAAAATCCCGAAAACAAGACATTAATTAGTGATTTCTTTTCTTAGATTTAATTAAAAACGTTAAACTGTATCATAAACTTTGTATTTTAAACTTTGATGTTTAATAAAGAAATTTGTGGTTAACTGTGCCTGGTGGCCAACCTGTGCTTGATGGCCATAATCTCAGCCGCCAAAAGCTGGTCATCTAGCACAGGTTTTTCTGTAATTCAAAATTGCTCAAGATTTGAGCTATTTTTTTGAGTTGCTAGTTTACAGTTATACAAAAGCAGAAGAATGCAGAGAAACGATAATTTTATTATTTATAATTAGTTTTTAAAATGAGTATAAAAATTTATAAATAATAGTGGGACTGTTTCTGTACTGTATAACAAAAAACAGAATTATTAATATTATTTTAGAAATTAATTTTAATAATTTTTTTGTTTTATTTTACAAGAAAAAAAAAATTGGAAAATTTTTGTTAAAAGTTGATACAATATTTATTTTTGGATATTTATTTAAAATTAAATGGAAAAATATATACTGTTTATATTTTTCATTTAGGAAGATATATTTCTCGTATTAACCAATGATTAATTTTTTATCCTGTTATTTTTGTCTTTTATTCATTCATATTCATACGTCTTGAATGATTGAACTGTGAAACTTATTGATATTTTCAATCGTCATAATTTGCTGAAAGAAATTTCTTAATAATCAGTTCATTTCTGTTAAAAATCTGGAGTGCAGTCATTTATTTTTATCTGAATTTATTATACAGTATTTGAAAGCTGATATATAAGATATTTTTATAAAACAGAAAAATTTCTAATAATAGATGACAATAATAATTAGATAAAATTCATTATTTTTCCTATTATCTGGAAAATGACTTAAAAATACGTTACTCTCATGCAATTGGTTTTCCCCTAAAGTTATATACAATTTTAATTTTAGGTATTTTAGATTAAAAAGTTTTCAAAATTCGATTGTATATTTTAAGAAATTTCTCATAAAATATAAGAATATTATATTCTATATAATAGATTAAATCTATCAATAACAGGACTTCCTTTATAAAGAGTTTTTGCATTTCATGCCATTGGGTGTCCCAGAAAAAAATCGCCATACTACCTTTCCTCGGACGTGACAATAATGATGATAACTCGAGAAAGAGGAGAGAGTTACTTAAAATAGTCGTTTCCAAATTAGGATACTCGCACCCCTAGAGGTGGGGTGCATAAAAATTTTTAGGGGTATGACATTTTTGTTGTTATGCATGTCTGTTGTATACGATCGTGCTATTTTTCTTTACTGATAAAGGATGGATGATTAAAAAATTTAAAGACTCTCTTCTTTAAATTTTTATCATCTATTATTTTAATGAAAAGTATACCACTTTTCATTATATTCTATTATCTAAACACTGAAAATTAAACATTTACTAACAAAACATAATACTGTATCATGGTTCTTTTTACAGAAACTCAATTCTTCAAAGCAATCATAATCTAAGTCATAATTGCTTATTATTTATGCTATTTTTTGCTTTACGAGTTACATTATTGATACTTGTAATTACTGAGTGTAACTACAGATTTATATTCTGTTTATTATTGATGAATTTGTATTATATACCAGTAATCTTTTTGTTGGAACTTACAATTTATCAGCGAAAAGTCAGCTAAAAATCAGATCGAAAAATAATCATGATAAAATATTTGTATCTAGATAATCAATAAGAATTTACGTGCATAAAAACCATAAAATAATCAACTATAATATAATCAATAATTATAATAAATAATCAAATAATTAAACTAATATTCTCAGGTTAAATATTAAAACCTGAGAAGAGATATAAAAATAAATAAATAAATATAGATAATTAAAGTAGTTTGATTTAACAATATAATTTTATAAAACTGTCTTAAAATTTCTATAAAAGGAAGCCTTCAATGAATGAAAAATATTATTCATAAAAATAATTATTTTTTTAAATTTTCATCAGAAAGTAAATTACATAGATTTGATACCTTTAATATTTTAGTTTTTGGATTATTTTCAGCCTATTTTTCGAAGAAAAAAGAGATTTATGACATTACTATCTTATAGTCAGTTTGTCAGTGTATCCACACTAATAATTTTTTAACTAATTAGTAAATTTTCATTAAATTTGAGGATGTCCTATCATCAAAGATCACTTCAACGCTGCACAAATTAATTTTGTTGCAACCATTTAAAAATGATGGACGTTCAAAATACTGAGATATTCTCTTAATACCGTATATCCTAACTATTTATCTAAAACTGTTTAAAAATGGTGGCCTTTCAAACATCAAAGGTTTATTTTTAATAACCTTTTGAATTATTTGATTGATTTTTATAAAATTTAATAGGATAGTCATATCATTAAATTTGAATTTTAAGATTTATCCATTTAAAAATGGCGAATATTCGATCTTGTAAGATTACCTGTAGTAAAGATGAAGAAATGAAATTACCCAATAGATTTATTAAGATTTATTTTTGTCATTGATAACAGATGGTGCTAAGTGTTAAAGACGGATTAACGTATGGTTTGCCTTCATTGCTCCTTCCTACAACCTTTAGAACGGAATATACTTACAAGTTAGGTTATTTTTTATGTAATTTAATGTATAAATTAAATATATTGAAGATAATTTTAATGATATATATTTTAATCCATTAACTTTAATCATTCTGAAATAAATGATATGTTAGGAAAGTAGGCGATTAGTCGTTTTCGGAAATGCTTGTTCCGATCATTTATCTCCCTTCTAGTATTGTCAGTAAAAACAATAGTCATGTTTACAAAAATTGTCTGATTTATGCAATTCGTTGCTCTAATTTCTACATGAACTCGACTCTATTTTGATCCATTGACAATTGAAAATAATTTTTTCGGCTATTACAAAAAAAGAATAAATTAAAAAGTTTCTAAATATATTTAAAAATGATGGACGTTCAAAATACTGAGATATTCTCTTAATACCGTATATCCTAACTATTCATTATTCTTTATCTAAAACTGTTTAAAAATGGTGGCCTTTCAAACATCAAAGGTTTATTTTTAATAACCTTTTGAATTATTTGATTGATTTTTATAAAATTTAATAGGATAGTCATATCATTAAATTTGAATTTTAAGATTTATCCATTTAAAAATGGCGAATATTCGATCTTGTAAGATTACCTGTAGTAAAGATGAAGAAATGAAATTACCCAATAGATTTATTAAGATTTATTTTTGTCATTGATAACAGATGGTGCTAAGTGTTAAAGACGGATTAACGTATGGTTTGCCTTCATTGCTCCTTCCTACAACCTTTAGAACGGAATATACTTACAAGTTAGGTTATTTTTTATGTAATTTAATGTATAAATTAAATATATTGAAGATAATTTTAATGATATATATTTTAATCCATTAACTAATCATTCTGAAATAAATGATATGTTAGGAAAGTAGGCGATTAGTCGTTTTCGGAAATGCTTGTTCCGATCATTTATCTCCCTTCTAGTATTGTCAGTAAAAACAATAGTCATGTTTACAAAAATTGTCTGATTTATGCAATTCGTTGCTCTAATTTCTACATGAACTCGACTCTATTTTGATCCATTGACAATTGAAAATAATTTTTTCGGCTATTACAAAAAAAGAATAAATTAAAAAGTTTCTAAATATATTAATTTAAAAATTTGAATTTATTTATTAGATTGGAGACAATGAATAATAGTTAAAATAATAATATTTTTATAATAATATATAATAAAAATGGCATATTTTTGTACATTATATGATTAAATTTAATTTTTATTTTCTAATTGGCATAATTTAAATAATTAACAAGTACAACTTATATATATTTTATGCATAATCATTTTTTGCTTAATAATCTTAATTTTTTTAAACATCACTATTATGGTTTCAGGTTTTTTATTTATAAAATACTTAAGCATCTAATTGTCTGCTGAACTCAAAGAGTTCAGATTATAATATTAGTAATATGCTTTCTTTATCATTAGGTTAACACATTCGAAAGAAAATATGCTCAAAAGCATCATCTTATGGAGTTTTTGATAATTTATCAAACCGGCTACAGATAAATATTTTTATAAGTGAATATATTTTAAGATTTAAGAACTAAAAATGTAACTTTTAATTCTTAAATCTTAAAATGGTACAGATAATCTTCAACTTTCTACTGTTTGCTGTCTAGAAAGAATATTATCTATTTTGATATCATTCTGCTTCAAATATTTCTAGCTACTTTCAATTGAATATTATAAATAATATTCAGACTCTTTTGTATGAACGTAAAACAACTCTTGCGAAACGTTGCGTAATTTAGTTGAAAAAATAAAACTATTATTATTATTATTAAATTTATTAGCACTGTTTTTTATAATTTATATTGTAAATAAGCTTTTTGTAAGTTTTAATGAGTGATAATTGAATTTAAATCTAATATTTTTTCATAATTCATTACCAAATTTTCTATTAAAATGTTAACTTAGAGGAGGGGTTCTTAACCGGGGGGTATGGGAACCAAATGCTGGGAGTATGGGACTCGATCTCTAAAGTACAGTAAATTCAAGCTGTTGACATATTTGGGAAGTCATACTGGCAACTAATATAAGGAATAGTGATGATTATTTCGACAGTCAAGTGAAGGTATGGGACCATTGGTCAATCCATTGGGGATTTAGAGTCATCAAAAAGTTAAGAACCTCTGCCTTAGAGTTAAGATTCGAGAGTTAAATTTTGTTAAAACTAGAAAGAAATAAAAAAATGTCTTTTTTTTTTATTTGTTTCCAGCTTTAAGGCATTTTTGTTTCCAAAATTTCCAGCATTTTTGTTGTTTCTACCATTTCCAGCATTTTTTATTTGTTTCCAGCTTAGAGGCAAATACATATCAAGTTACCTGTATATAAGTTTCAGTTATATATTTCCAGTTATTTGTTTCCAGTTATATATTTCCAGTTACTTGTTTACAGTTGCTTTCAGTTTAATAGTATAAATCTCCTAAAAGTAAAGTATGGATATAAAAAATATTGATTATTTTAGCTATTTAAAATATTTTTTTACCTAAAAATACATATAGAATATATAAGACTTTAATTATAAGTGAAATTTGTAAATAAAACATATAAAAATTGTCATTTTCGGAAAATATTTTTTAGGTCTTTCATCAATATTTAAATTAATGATCTCTAATATTTATATGTTGGAATATATCCATCAATTTTGTAATAAATTATTAATATTGATATTAATCATCGTGTAATAATCAGTTTGCTTTATGTTCATTATTCATAAGCAGTTTTAGAGCTTAGAGGCAAATGCATTTTTAATGATTTCGAGATAATTTTGTTTTCCCTTGTCTTCCTTTTTTATTTTCCTCAATTAAGAATTCAAATTTTTTGAAGAAAATAAAGCTGGAATTAACTTTATTTTTTGTTATTCAGACTCGTTTTGTGGTAAGTAGTTTTGTTGTGGGCTTGATCTGACCGCATTTTCTGAGATCAGAGGTGACAGGTGATGTTACTGATATTTCCTAACACTACAAAAAAATCTCTAACACAGAATTAGGTGAATGTTCCTTTTGGAACCCCCTGACTTTCAACTCTCCGGGATATGGGGCACTTAGAAGGAAAAATTCTTTTTCTTTCCACGGCCTTCGCTCTTACCTTGCATCTTCAGAATTGACGCTATCAACTCTTAACAGGATTTTAATGAAAAGTTGTTTTAAGGAGAAGTTCCAAATTAATTATTCTAGATAGTATTTTACATTAAATAAAGAAATTTAGTATATGCATGAATGTAAGTTATGTTAATAATTTAGATACTCAAATACAGAAGTTCAAAAATTTCTTGATAATTATTTTGAGTTGATGTTCCGATTTAAATTATATTCTTGTTACATTTGTTAATGACGTTTGACCGCAATTTTTTTTAATGCTGTTCATCAAGATCTCAAAAACATTAAAAATCCATTTTTAAATTTATGGTTGCATTTTTATCCTTATGAAGCCGTAAATAGTTCAAGATTGATATGAAAAAATTTGCGCTATCCTAGAATAATTATATATTTTCGATAAAAATTCAAGAAAAATCTTAATTCAACATGGAAATGATTGGCTATAATCGGAATCAAAACATTTATCAAGAGGCCTAATAAATCTCAAGAAACCATTAAAATTTTTCTATTATTCAATAGGCCTATTATTTTTAACCTACTTTTCTTGAAGGGAGTAGATTTTAGAAAATTATTATCTCTGTGCCTCTGTGAGAAACATTAACAATTTTGTATTTACAATCGGATCCGGGCCAAATCTGTAAGTACACTACTACTGAAAAAAATCCAAGGGTTATTTTAATTCCAATTTTTTTCTTAAATCTAAACTCATGTATGCATTATTTAAAATTGTATATAAACAAAATTTTTGTTTTCCGTATTGGCCAAAGGAATTATAATAGCTATAAATGGTTTCATATCCTTATAAACTGAATTATTTTATTTAAAGTATAAATCAACTATAAAAATTAATAAGTTTTCTTCCGATCATAATATAGTAAAATACAATTATTAGAAATATATATTCTCATAATAATAATATAAAATTAAATAAATAATCCTCTTATATATAATATCTTCCGATCTTAACTTATTTAAATTAAATATTCTATAAAAATCTATATGTAGTTGAACAAACATAATTATGGCCACCTAAATTCCATTATTAATATAAGAGATTCTTAATTTAATTATATATATAAATTATTATTAGTAGTATTAGTATATTTTTCTAATAATTGTATTAAACAAATATAAAAATTTATATTTCTAACAGGATGAATCCAAATTTTTGTATACTAACTACAAAACTGAATAGTGTGAAAATATCAAAAGATATCAGAAATCTGTATAAGCAGTTTTTGAAAAAACTTTATTTCTGATAAAATTTGTCCTTCGAAACTTGGCATAGGATACAATCTTTTTTTTTTTTTTAATTTGGGAAAACAAACAATGGTTATGTGACATTTCTCCCATATTTTGACAATTAGAAACGTATAGAAAGAGAAATACGAATTATACTTGTGATTACGGAATAAGAAAGGATTGCTAAATAAGTCAAAATAACTCAGAATAAAAGAAGAATAGAGTTCTCCAAGAGCAGTAATTTAACTAAAAATGCTATATACAGCGATGTGTCTCTACAATAAAAATGTTATGCAATTGAACTCCAATTCTTCGTTAATGAATGATTAATTAGATTTGGAAAAACTGTAAAAAGATTTTATTTAGTCTTTGGATCCAACGATTGGAATATAATTGCCAATCATTCGGATATATATGGGATCAATATATTTTTTGTATATCGTAACTATAATATATAAATTTTTCTTATCAAGTACCTTCTTAAATGCATGACTATATTACAAAAATTAGGTAAAGTAGAAATTAATTTAATATAAATTTATAAAGAATAATAGATTTAGAATTTCCTATATTTCTATAATGAACAAAAATTATCCTGTTACTTCAATAATGTTTCATATTTTAAGGAACCGTCATCTCGGAATCGCTTTAGAGAATATTTTATGCAAAATTATTTCTGACTTTTATGTTTGTAAGAAGACACATTTTATTAAATTATGTGGATAACTACAGTTTCATTCACAAAGAGCTTTGCTTCCTTACAAACATAAAAATCAGAAATAATTTTGTACAGCAATTCCCCAAAGCGATTTCTAGATGACTGTTCATTAAAATATGAAACATTATACAAAATATGAATAAAATCATTATACAGTAATCATGTCTTATAAAAATGAAACTTTTTTATAATTTTATCATTACACTCATAAAAATAATTTATCTATATAATGGTTTTATAATTTTACATTTAGACAGACATATGCTTGAATATTTTTTTTTCAGGATATCTATTTTAAAATGTACAATAAAAAATATGAATATTTTTTATTGTAAAATCATTAGCATACCAGAGTATCAAAATATGTGTACTGCATTTTTACCCAATATCAATAAATGCGTTTCAAAGATTTTTAATATAATAAAAAAATATATAAAAGCATAAATTTTAATAAATTTATAATATGATTATCGTTAAAGAAGATAACTTAATATTGTCGCAAAGTTTTGAAACCTGCATTTAATATTTTATAATCATCCACATGCAAAAAATAAAACTGTAGTTTCGAAAGTTTCGAATAACTAGCAAAAATACTGTATATATATGTAGAATGTTATAGAAATATCATAGAGTAATACCTCGGAGTTATGTAATAGGCGGGACCAGGAAGCATAACGTAAGTCGGGGTACCTACAGGTTCCTAAGTCTAATTTCAGGTACATATGTATTTAGGTTTTTAACTGACCCGTACCAAGAAAACAATAAATTATAAAAGTTTATAATATGTAGTTGTAATTAAAGACTTAATCAACAACTCAGCAAATGAAATATGTATAGGCCTATACATATATCATACACTATGTAATTGTGAAAGAAAGAAGTGGGCGAGGGGGCAGGATGAGAAGTTACGTATCTCCGAATTTACGTAAATCGGGTTTTTACTGTATATAAAACGTTGTTGTTCCTGCAGTAAAATTTATATCCCATTAAAAATATTTCATATGTAAAAAATTAAGCCAAGTACAGTATTACCGAAACAGGATATTTGTGAAAATTTAGATGCGGTTATTTTGGTTGATGTTATCATATTATTTTCTTAAATCGTCAAACAAGTAGTTTGATTTTAAGAAAATAATATGATAACATCAACCAAAATAACCGCATCTAAATTTTTCACAAATATCCTATTTCGGTGATACTGCACTTGGCTTATTTTGTACATATGAGATGTTTTTAATGAGATATCATTTATTTTTTAGATGATAGAGACATTTCTAGAGAAGAAAATCAGATCTTCTACACTTTTTAATTTTAGCCCAATTAGGCCAAAATTTTTAGATGATTTTAAATGAACTACGCTAGGGGTGGGCAAAATCCGGCCTGCGGGCCACATTATTTTATTATATCTAATACCAAAAATGGAAGGAAGCCGAACACCTTCCGCTTAGGTACAAAACTTTATGGAACCGACTGTACCTACTTATTAACCAGTAATAAAAATCCTTTGAATTAACATTTGTTTCATTTTCCCCTTTTAATTACAACAATATTTAGGTTTGTTTAAATTATACATACTTTCTTAATTTGAACTATATCTAATAGATTTTTTCCACAGAAAGTTAACTTTGTGGAATGTGATTTTGCCATGTGCACAATGTAATAATGACGTAACCCCGCATTCGGCAAGGGTTTACTGTAATCTTATAAATAAAACACAAATTGATGAGTGAGAATAGCCAAACACTAACCACTTCAAAACATTAAATTAAATCTGAACTTAATCAAAAAATCTCAATATATAACTTACATCAAGATAGCAACATCTTCCACATGATTAGAAAATGCAAAAGATTAGAAAAATAAGCAATAATACAAGAGTTTATAAGATTCTTAGAAAAGAAAAAAGTAGCAATACAAAAAATTATACATCAGATTGATAAGAGAAGCATAAAGTTGACAATACACACACATACAATATCTCTTCACTGCTGGATAAAATATTTGGCATACAAATATATGTGATAATGTTCCTATTGTTCAACAGAGAATAAAAAAATGTTATGTATATAAAATGAAGTGTCAAAAATAATCAAAAACTCAACAGGAAAAATGTACTCATTTATTCAAACAAACATTTTTGGCTACCTACATCTTCATCATTACCTATTTTTATTTTATTATTATTATTTATATTTATTTTAGTATTTTAGAATTGTAGCATTAAAAAAATGCTGCAATTCTAAAATATAAATAATATATTTTCAATAAATGATTTTCAAATTTTATTTTATATTGCCTTAAATCAGCAGTTCCTAAACTTTTAAATTTCACTAAGTAGTAAAATTTTGAAAAAATTCTGAAGTCTAACTTTAAGATTATTAACTGAAGTGCCCCTAAAGATATAATATGGAAATTAATGAAGATAATCAAACAAACTAAATAAAATTCTTTACATCAAGTTTTTAATATGCAGATCTATGTTATAGCAAATATATAATATACAGTAGAATTAGGCTATCAAAAATATTTTTGTTCTAAAAAATTATAGATAAAATATTGAATAATTCTGCTTATAATACTACTGCTAAAATGTCAGTTTCACTTTTAACACTTTTCTGAATATGGTATTCAAACCTCATAGGTCATTCTGGCAACATGAATGATGTTTTATTTGTAATGTTTTTAATTTTTGTTGCTGATACTGAAAAATACTTTATTGATTTGAATATTTTGTAAGGAACCAAAATTGGCACATATGATCCATCACTCATTTCTAGAAAATCAAACTGTTAGGATGAGTCAATTGAATTTTGAAATTTTTATCAAAATTGATAATATATAAAGACAAAAAGTTTTTTAAAATTTTTAATTGAAAATTTTTATTAATTTCATTTATTATTATTAAAAATGTTTATTATAGTAATAATATATATCCAATAATTCATAATTTGAAATAAAAACATTCCAATTATTCATTCCATATAATGTATAATTTTACTTTTTGCCTAATTGTCTATCAACAATTAGGCAAAAAGTAAAGTCATACATTATGGAAGGAGATGAACAAGCAGTCAAATACATTGGGAAATAATTGAATGCAAACAAAATCAGTTGATTCAGTATTTTCACTTCTAGATCTGTTTTTATCATTTTATTTTTTGTTATATTTTTATTATGCTAAAAAATATTGATATAATGAAATATCATAATGTATAGATATTTCATTATATTTTTATAAAGCCTCTCTGACTTACTTAATACTCAGTTTACATAAAATATTTTCTATAACTTTTTATATTTTTTTTCAGATATAGAATCTAAGCAGCTACAGTATTTGTAGATTATAAGTTCAAACATATTAGTTTACATTATTGAAACAATCATGTTGCTTGATTTATTTATGTTTTTGCATATTATTTGTTGATCTTAAGTATTACATTATTGGTATGATATCATTCCATGTGATGTTCAGTCAAGTCAGTCAAAGAACAATATGGTCCCATAATATTATATAGGTGCAATCATTGTAATTACATAGCCCCAGGAGTTTTTCATCCAGAATTTTTGTTAAAATCTGTTTTCTGACTTACATAAAATTCAATTTATATAAATTTCTTAAAATCATAACTTTTACATAAGTCAGGGGTGGTTATAATAAAATATCTACATTTTTTATAATGACATTGAAATATCTATTATATACAGATATTTTAAAATTTATTTATTAGGGATAAATAGATAAAAAATAATTTAAAAATTCATAGGAACTTGAAATGACTACATGCTATAAATATCCTGAATCATATATAATAAAAAGATATATAAGCAAAAATTTTTTACCAAAATTTGTATCAATTATGTAAATTATTAAATTTAATAGTTGTGATGATGCAACTTAATATCACCTACTCCACATTTGGATATAGAAAACTGACAACTTAATATATCATATGTATCAAACTATTGAAAAAATGTTAATATAATTCTCATCACTGTTTTCCCTCCAGTTTTTATCATTTATAAAATAAATCTTGTTAACATAAAATATTACAAATATGAAATTTTTGTAAATATGAAATAGGAATATAGTATTAGCTTGAATATAATGCAAAGTTTTATAAGCATCTGTTATAATGTTGTTTTTCACTCAAGAAAGATGTATATTCTTTTTATTATAGGAAGTAGTATTGCATGAATAAATATGTGAAAGAATTTAACAATTTATATGTAACATGAGAGATTTATAACTATTTGGTATAAGCCTTAATTAGATGCAATCAGAGGAGTAATGTCTTCCTGTATGTTTGCCATTTCTGTAATTTAAAATAAATCAAAAAATCCAGGTATATATCTTTTAATATTACATATCTTGCATTAAATTTAACAATTTAAATTTTGATTTTTTTAATAGTTCATCTATATTACACATCATCATTATAGAAAATATGACATATATTCTCTATAATGATATATATATACATAATGATCTACATATAATGAATAATGACTATATTCTCTACATATATACATAAAAATTGTTCAATTGTTCCCACTTTTATGAGCTACTTCATTCCTAGAATGAGCTCATTAAATACGAATCAAGAATCAATTTCCCATAGACATAATGTTGCTACTTCATTCCTAGAATGAGCTCATTAAATACGAATCAAGAATCAATTTCCCATAGACATAATGTTAAAACCTGAAGTTCCAATCTTGACAAGGAAATGTGATCAATAAAATTAAGTAAAGGTCAACAAAATTAATAGTATATGATTAAATAATGATTTATTTAATCTAAATAAATGAAAATATAGCCTTTTAAATCAAGCAAATTATAATAATAAAGAAATTATTTGTATCTTATTAATGTTAATTATTATTGACAAATAAATAAATGCATTTTAATGCCAATGGACTATTATCTTGGGCACAATCAGGGAATAAAAGTTACTTACATAATATGCCAATAAAATCAGAGGAAGTGCTATTTCTGCTTCTTGGTCACCATTTTTAATTTTCCAATTTCAAAGCAGACAACCTAGTTTCTGCTACAAAATCAATTGTAATGTATTGTATAGATATGCATATGAGTTTAAATACCTTTTTAAGAATGTTTAGAATTTATTTATTGAAATTAATGTTCATATTTTTGATGTTTTTTGATTGTTCATGTTTGGAAAAACTTGTAAATCCATAATTCATAAACTGAGAACTACTTATATTATTTGTGTCTTATTCTGTATAATGATGCCATGGAATATAAATGAACTATTAAAAGATATACATGTATCTACATATATACACATATATGTAGATACACACACACATGTATATATGCACAGTAAGTCCCTATTTTCCAAAGTAATGTGGACCAAGAGACTTCAAATAATCAAAAACTTGGATAATATGGGAAGGTTCAGTAAATTATTATTAAATAAATTGGATTTGAATATATTAACATGATGATGTATATTCTATTTTCAGGTTAGCCTACTTATTGAATATACTAATTTTTATTGTATAATTTAAAAGTGAATTGTTGTTCACTTTGGATAATGCTGGGAGAAAAAAAAATTTTTGCTTTTTAATCTACATTAAAAAGTAAGAATTTTTTTAAATTTGGATTTCTGCAGCATAAAATTTCCACTGTTTATTTATTTATTATATTGATATAATATATTTTATAGTGTTTCTTTGTATAACAAAATATGATGATAAAATAAAGATTAAAGTAATAAAAATAATACAGAGATCATTTTATCAATTTTATTAATACCTGTGATAATTTCGGAAATAATTAAGTGATTGCTTCCGCAAAGATTCTTGAAGATCTTCTGATTTGCTCTCACAAAATTCTTCACCTATATCCATCAGTCTGCATAATGATTTTAATTGAAAAATTTTCTTCTAATAAAATGAATTATATGAAATAGATAAAAACTAGAATATAGAAATATTTTTATTTTTAAAATATATCATTTTATTACTAACCTGCGTACTATGTCTAAAATTTTAATAAATTCATCATATTTAAAAGAAGATAAATCGCATGAAGAAATATAAGCTTTTACTTTCTGTTGAACATCTTGCCAAATTCTCAATAATCCACATTCTAACTTTTGCTTAATATAATTATGGCTAAATTCTGCTTCTAGATGAGAATTATTAATTTCTGGGAAGGAAGAAAATATCTAAATTACAAATCAGATACAATTAGGCGACCACCGAGATCTACACTCTTTCCCTACACGACGCTCTTCCGATCTGAATACAAGTATAATACAATATAATATTTAATGCGATGGGTGGACTTATTTTTCAGCACAAATTCTCTCATTGAAGATATCACTACTGGCAGTTCTTTTTAATCACTAAACGTGATCGATATTTTGTCTTTAAAACAGCTAAAGCAGAAAGTTTCTGGATACATGGATACATGTATACAGAAACTTTTGCTGATTCTTTTTTTTTCCAATATCAATTTGAATTTATTTTTTGTTTGTTTGTCTCAAAAATGATGTTCTTGCTAATTCTTGTGCGCCCTCTTGCAACAGATTAGCGCCTCACAGTTTGAAAAACTCTGATTTATATACTATTCGAAATAAGGCAACGCTTCGTATTTTCTAATATAACGTGTCTTTTATAGCATTAACAGTATTGTAAATATAGAATTCTTTTTTTGTATCTCTTGTAGGTATACTTAGAATTTTGGAAGTATTGATTTAACATATGTTTTATTTGTCACCGGAAAACTCATTCTTGATCAACTTATAAACTTATTTATTACAAAATGTCCATTTTTTGTAGGAAATCTTAGGCAGTGTTTAAATGGTCAGTATGAGAATTAGCTGTAGTCTAATTATTATATTATGTTTCATTATAATTACAGATAAATGGCGATATTTGGACAGACCATGGCAAAGAAAAAAATCTAGAATACAGTTGTGGAGAATCGCGAGTATACTACCGTATAACGCGCATTTTTATTTATTTATTTATTTTTTTTTATTTGTGTAAACTGATAAATCGGAAAGAAGGTGAAGTGTAAAGTCTTGACGGATGGAGTTTGTCGTTCGTTGCGGAAACTTCTCCAAATAAAAAAGGGAAAAAAGAAAAGAAGGATGATGAATTATATAAAATTATAAATAAGAAATATCTGTGTATTAAATGTAAAGGAAGATAAATATCCAGAGAAAGATGTTGAATTATAAAAAGGATAAGCAGACGACTAATGCGTATCATTTAATCGCGGATTTTTGTATACAACGACATAAATCACCAAGAAAACATGAGATATAATGTTGACGATACTAGATCGAATTGCGTGCAGGTGTTGTCAAAAATGTAAAGACGTAAACGAAATATTAGTTTAATAAAAACAAAATACAAGGAAAAAGTTCAGAGAGAGAGAGAGAGTCGTGACAGCTGGTAAAAAGAATTCATCAAAAAAAAGGAATCAAGAAAAAACAATTAAAAAGAAGAAAACAAAAGAACTGATCCTAAAAAAAATTGTGTATGCAACCCAGAAAAAGAACATTTCGACGTTAGAAGACAAAAGACTGCTAATACTCAAGATATTTATCCTCTGATTGTATTGGATATACTGCTCTAAATATGTGAGAGAGCTAGCATCACTTGTACAGAGATCTCTCTCAATAAAGGATCCAGGTTTGTTCATAAACCGTATTGTCAGTCATTGCATCACTGGAGATTTCCTCCTCTCCATCCTTACTCACAAAAGCGCCATATATCCGCGTTTTGGCTGTCAAATATATCCTGATACCACAGTCGCTCTGCAGCCCCCACACAGTAACAGTATATTTCAATATTTTTTTAAGTAGATTTTTTTCTATAAAGAAAAATATTCTATATTTTCTTTATAGAATCTTTACATTTTTCTATATTTTTCTTTATAGAATCTTTATATTTTAGAATCTATAAAATAAGCCAAATCTATACATTTTTTTCTATAAAGAAAAATATTCTATATTTTCTTTATAGAATCTTTACATTTTTCTATAATTTTCTTTATAGAATCTTTATATTTTAGAATTTATAAAATAAGCCAAATCTATACACTCTTAACAAAGATATTTTTTTAATTTAGGAGAATGATTATAATTTGCACTGTTTTCTAAATGAAATGATAACTATTCAAATTATGATTCCAGCAGTGACGTACAGAAGGGTGAGGGAGCGGTCCTCCCCGGGCACCAAGCTGAATGGGGGTCCAAGAGCATGGACTATCATTATTATCCACTAGATATTTGCATAAAAAATTTTGTATAATTTTCAGTTCTCAAACCTTCTAAGAGTTCCCCATTCAATCATTTATATTTTAAGCTGATCAATAGATCCAGGATCAGACAGAAATATCTTCATTAAATTTTATATAGTGTTACAATCGACTCCTACATTCGCGAAAGTTAGGGGTGCAGGATCCTCCATTTTCAATAGATTTGGTTCTCTATAGTCTGACTAAAGCATGTGAATTTTTATTCAAACTATAATATAACAGCAAACATCTGATCAACTCATGGTAATTCTTATATATAGTACAATATTTTGATTCCATTTCAAAATGGGAAGGATTAAAAAATCATCATTATATTATTTCCATAAAATTGTAATTTTTTTAATTAAATATTATACTAGATTTCTTTTCGAAAAGATTTTCATACTTTTTTTTTTTGTTTTTTCATAATACAGAGTATGCTGTTGTTACCAATTGATTTAGTCCATATTCCTCAAGAGAAAGATTATTTAGAATAAAAAGTAAGTAATTTTATTATTAAATAAATTATTTTTTTCCTATAAAATAATGTTTAGTTCGAATCAAAAGATGATGATTGAAATTATATGAGCGGAAAGTACCGACAATAAAATAGCAGGATGTATACAAATATAAAATTAATTTTTTCTTAGTGCCATCTGTTGTCGATTTTCGAAATTTTTTTGATTTTTTAAAAATTTTATAAAATACTGTTCGATGTTACTGACACTGTTTGTAAAAATACGATCCGAAACTTATTAAACTATTCAAAAATTGATCCGTATCACAATTCTGAATAATCCTAGAAATCATAGATTATTTTATAATTCGATTAAATTAAATTGCAATGACCATAAAATATTCGAAACATCGACAACCTTTTCTGTTTTTACATATAACTTATATATATATATAATTTTTAATTTTTATGTTAAAGACACCTTTTAGTTTTAGTAGTCATTTATCAATTTTTTAAGATATTAAAAAATAGTAGAAAGACCGACTTTTATTACTTTTTCTTTCTGTATTTTAAACTTTGCCAACTTCATAAATAGCTACCAGATGGCGCAAGTATAAAAAAATAATATTACTGGACTTTTAATTTGTTGAGGCAGCCGAATGGCCAAGTGTGTAACGCGTTGGTATGCCATTGAAGGAGGACCCGGAATCGCGTCCCAAGTCCAGCATCTCTTGAAAACTTTTTTGGGGGTTCTGGGCTTGACCCGGCGATTCCCGTCCTTCACCATCCGCTATCCCTCCACGTGTGTGAGTGCAGCCGTGGTTTGAACTTGGAACTGGCCCTGCCCGTTAGTAATCTTCCTGATTGGAAAGAAGCGTAAAAAATGAAAAAAAAAGTAATTTGTTGTAGAGGTTCCTAAACTTTTTCATTTGTGCTCTTTTATCAGTAAATAATAATAGCACGCACTTCATTTGTTAGAAATGCATTATAGCAAGCAAAACACGCGCACCTGGTCCCGGCCGGTGATCCCTGTCCTTCACCATCCGGCTCCTCTCCACTGGTGTGGGTGCAGCCTGTGGTTGGAACTGGCCCCGCCCTCTTAGTAATCTCCCTGATTGAAAAGGGGGTGTAAAATATGTAAAAAAAACACGCGCACGCTTGAAAATTATCCTATGGGTTCGCGAGCCACAATTTTAATTGGTGGGTTGGTTGTTAGTTAGATTAAGCCGCCATATCCTCATGGGATGCCTCGGTTGGTTGGTTGGGTTATGCCGCCATATCGCACAAGGGATATATTGTATCTGGCGGCGGCCACTTATAGAACCCATCACAGGCTGGCCAACACCAATAATGGGGTCAACCAGATGGTTGAAGGATGGGGTTCAACGATCCGGGCCCGGATCCCTTCTGAAAAACTGGAGGTGTGGGACCCGGATCTTCCAGGGTGGTAAGCCAAAGTTTTACCACGCGACGCCACATTTTTAGGACTACTTACTTATTGTACTAAAATATTGTATGACATGATAAATAATGAGATAAGAATGAGATGGCTTCCAAAAATATATAACAATGCATATGTATACATTACAATATATTAATAAAAACTTGGTTTTGATTATTTGCATGTTTATTTCTTCTACTGTTTCTATCGTTTAGTTATTATTTGATACAATTCTCATAATTTTCAGAACTTATGGATCTATATGTTTTTCAGCTCTTCGATTTGGAAAAGATTGCGTTAGAGGAATATCAAAATTCGTAATGAATTATTTAGTAATGAAAATTGAAATTTGTAATGGTAATTAAAAATCGTAATAAATAATATGGCAAAATGGTTTTGTTTGAATTTGGGCCATCCTGAATTCAAGCAAAACATTTTATCATTAATATTAAAATACAATTTTAGGCCTTTTTTTGGACAGCCTTTCTCTTGTACATCTTTACTTTGCAACGAATAACAAATACAAAATTAAAACCCCATAATACAATCAATAAAGTTAAAATAAAAATAAATTTACGCAGTTAACCATGGAATTAAAATGCATTTCGGCATTGCGCCCTCTTCAGTTAAACCAATTTATTCGTTACATTTCAACTTATTCGTTGCGACGTAAAGATGTACAAGAGAAAGGCTTTCCAAAAAAAGGCCTAAAATTGTATTTTAATATTACTATTTACATCTCCTTATTTTTATGTTTATTATTTTATCATGTAATTCATTTATTATAGCATTTGTAATAAGTTGGATGATCACAATAATATCATGTAGCCACAGTAATGATGTCACTCCATTGTTACGTCACCGTGACGCCATACATTGCTACGTCGCGATGGCACATTTGATTCTTTATAATATTTGTAATCAATAAGTTTTTTGTATTCAATTTTACCATTGATTTTTCCAATTGATTTAGCCAGTATATAATATGTCACGATGACATCAATATAACGATTATTCATTATTACGTTATCTATGACGTCTTGCTTGTGTCACTATGATGATATTTCGAATCCAAACATCATCCTAAATGATTTAAAAGAAAGGATTTTCTTTGTCATTCAAAATGCCCCACATCTTGGGATGATCCCGACACAGGATAGCTTAAGTTATCCGCAAGGCCGCAGAAAATCTCTATGAAAATTTTGAACCTGAGAGATCACAGTGCGGAAGTCTTTACGAAACAGACAGAAGACAGACAACATTGCATTTTATATACAGGTATTCCTCCTATAACACGGCTTCCTCAACACGGTTTCGCTCTAACACGATTTGAAAATTGCGGAAACACTCATATAATACGGTTTTTACTTAACACATTTAGAAAATTACAATAATTTTCCTACGATACAAAAAATTTTCATTAATTTTTGTAAATCTATACTAGGGACACAATACATACGTAAAATGCAATCATTGACGAATCCTCCAGGGTGGTAAGCCAAAGCTTTACCACGCGGCCATCCGGCCGACTTTATATTAGGGACACAATACATATGTAAAATGCAATCATTGGGAAATACTTTGCTGAAATTAGTCACAAATGCAATTTTGCTAGTTTGCCATGAAAGGGCAATATGCAGTCTATTTTCGATTTTGATGTGAAGTTGAATTAATTGGCGACAATTGAGTATTTTGATTAAAATATTATTTATTAGTAATAACTATAAAACTAAGTTAATAATTTTTTATGACATTTAGCATATAGATTATGTCACTGAAAATAAGATATATGATGACATTTATATAAATCTTTTATTTTTAAGCATTTCAAAATAAAATATAAATTCGAAAAGTAAGTGAAAAATTCTTTCCAGAACTGCTTATTTTAAATATGATACTTTTATTGCAAAAATTGACTAATTTAAAATAAGTTGATTAAATGAAACTTGAAAAGATTTATTCTTTTTCAATTCAATTATATATAAGTTTTGATTCGTATAATTTGTTCATTTGTGAAATATTTTTGTATTGGCTGGAAAACATCCAATATCTGCAATATCATTATATTATTAAAATCTTATATTTTGTGCATTATAATTTTAACTCGTATAATAACAAAAATAAGAAAATATTTTTTGCTCCAATCTGCAGTATTATTATCAAATAAATGAAGTACTTATTTCCTATTAGTGTCTTTTAAAAAGATAATTTACATAAAATGAGACTGTGTGAAACTCTACAAAATATGAAACTAATATCACAAAAGTGGGAATTCGAATAAGGCCTAATTCATTACAGAAATTTTTTGATATAATTTTATTTACAGTATATATATCAGTATATATTTTTTAATAATCTAATCATAATATTTAGTTAGAAAGTGAAGCCATAACAATATTGAAAATTAGAAATTACCCGCTCATATAAATGAGCGGAAATATAATCATGTGATTTAATCTAATATAATACTAAGCGGAAATATAATCTTGTGATTTAATCTAATAATACTGTATATAACGCTAAAAACATCTCTGAACTCGTGTAGGGAATCCAAGAGGGAATCGGCCGGATGGCAGCGTGGTAAAGCTTTGGTTTACCACCCTGGAGGACCGGGTTCAAATCCGGGTCCCACACCTCCAGTTTTTCAGGAGGGGTCCGTGCCCGGCCCATTGAACCCCATCCTTCAACCATCCGGTTGACCCCATCACGGGTGTTGGCCAGCCTGTGATGGGCTCTACAAGTGGCCGCCGCCAGATACAGTATATCCCATGAGGATATGGCGGCGTAATCTAATTAACCTAACCTAACCAAGAGGGAATCGTAAAATGGCATCCATTATTACAATACGGCGCCATCGGCGAATTCTGTCTTTTTATAGGAACTACAATTTCAATTTAATTTCTGTTCTTTAATTTTTAAATTATTAATAACAACAAATAATTTAGGCTGTCGCAGACTTCCAATAATTAGACTTTTCTAGAAATATCCTATTTATAGAAATCGGTACAGTAGTTCAACCGAAAAAGGGACATCCAGCCAGCCAGCCACGTTTGACTATTAATAATATAATAATCATCAAATGAAAGAAATAGGCTAATGTGAAATAACGAAAATAACGAAAAATGAATAATATAGAAAATCACTTCTCGTATTCTATGAAAGACAAGCCAAACACTACTTTTGATAGCTGTGACACAGGATTTTTTACGAAATTATCTCATCAGAATTTTAAAATTATCACAGATTAGGACGACTACTGTATATAAATTTGTTTGAAATCAGTTCGTATCTTTGATGGTAAATTTGATCAAATGTTAAAAAATGATAAATTTGTATGTTAGTTTAAAAATAGTACAGTAATCTATTTTTAATATTGAAAGTTGAAATAATTTTATTTGTTGGATTATGGAAACCTGTGTTGATTTTTGCGTTATTCACATGACAGGTATATAGCCAGGACTCGAAATAACGGTCGCCAGCTCGCCATTCTTTTCTTTTGTATGGTAAGCTTGGTGGTTAAATTTTGATTGCCCCCTTTCCACTCAAATAGAGTACTAAGGGAGCCATACTCTGTTTGAGTGGAAAGGGACAATCAAAATTTAGCCACCCAGCTCGCCATTGGCGACTAAGAAATTGTGGCTGGCGTGTGTGATGAGATAACATTGGAAATGCTTGATTAATATTTCCCACAATTTATTTTTCTGTATAGTCCAGCTCTGACGAGAAAAATTCTGTAGTCCCTCTAGTTCACGAAAGAGGGAGCAACTTTGAGAGGGCTAAACCATTTGATTTAGGTAAATGGTAATAGCTGTGGGTGAAAAATTGTTAAAAATAAAAGTTGTTTGTTTTGGTGATTGACCAATTATATAGCTCAACCAGTTCGATACGACAGTACTAAAAATCCCAGCAGAATTTCGACACTCCTTTATCTTACCCCCTAATTAAAGGCTTCGGAGTTCATTGGTGAAGGTCCCATGAGAGGCAAAAGCCCCGTTCTCAAGTTATGGGGCTCGAAATCACGTTTCCTTACGATTTTCTGCAAACTTTTATAGATAATCGGATATTTTAAACGATTTTAGACGTATCTTATCATTCCGAATCGAATGCAATCAATTTAAATAAGCTGCGACTTACTTTTACGAAGTACGTAATTTTTTTCGCTTACGACAATATATCCATTCCGAAACTTGGTATAATTCTTAAATTTAATTTTTTTATTATTTTGTAAAATTCTCATTTGGTAAAATTCTCATTTATTTAATTTTTTTTATTGTTTTGTATGTAAAACATCCTATTAATTATATTACATTTATTCTTTTATTGTATGTATGTAAAACGAATTCTCAAATATTTAAATTTTTTATTGTTTGTATGTAAAAAATCCTTAATTATATTACATTCGATTCATTTTTCCACGAATAATAATAAATCAAATATAGAACTTTGAAGATCATCTTTGTCGGTTAGTCGAAAGGGTTAACACGAACAGTATATATTCATCGTTAAACTTCAAGTAAAATGCATATAAATACTTAAACGATTTTAGACGTATCTTATCATTCCGAATCGAATGCAATCAATTTAAATAAGCTGCGACTTACTTTTACGAAGTTATTCATAAATTTTTTTGGGTATATGTTAAAGAACGATTGTTTTCTAGCAAGTGATAGCGAGTTAGATTACAAATTTTGTAAAGAAAGTACTTTTGTACTTTTGAAGAAAATTTGAGCAGTGACCATACCAAAAACAATTTCTAAAAGAAAATACACAAACTTTAAATGCATAAAAAATTGAGAAAATGAAGTTGATATTGTTAAAGAAAAAAAACGTTCTCATTTTAACAAAACAGTGGAAAGGAAAATATACTTATTAAATGAATGTTATATATAAGCTGTATACATTTTTCTTTCCTTTTGTTTTAAGCATGCTATTTTTTAGAGTCTTATGTATATATGTTTCCGTGAAAGACTGAAATTAGAGAATGTCAATATTCTCCGGCGAATATACAAACTTTAAATGCATAAAAAATTGAGAAAATGAAGTTGATATTGTTAAAGAAAAAAAAACGTTCTCATTTTAACTAAACAGTGGAAAGGAAAATATACTTATTAAATGAATGTTATATAAGCTGTATACATTTTTCTTTTTTGTTTTAAGCATGCTATTTTTTAGAGTCTTACGTATATATGTTTCCGTGAAAGACTGAAATTAGAGAATGTCAATATGGCGAATGTCGACACATACCAAATACGTCGGTGAAAGACCAAATATTTGCTTATATTATTATACATTCGAACCATCGCCGGTATATGTCGACAAACACAGATAAGCTCTGGTGGGGGTCGAAACGACAAGCCCGAAAAGACACAGCCAAAGAAAAGCAACAATACCGCAAATCCTTTGTTGTCTCTCGCCAAATCCTCTGCCGCGATTGCGGTCACGTGGTATCTATTTGTTATACTCTCGAACACTTCTGTTTGTCAATCTTATGCAAGGTTTGCTTAATTTTTAGTTTTTTATCCGATACCCTAATTTATATTGAATGCCTACTGCAGTGGACTGTGATCTTTTTTTTTTTGAAAAGTTACATGCATTAACGAGAAGACGAGAAGACAATTGTTTTTATTTTTCTGAAGAAAAGTATTCTAAAATACTTTCTGAAGTGATTTCTGCTAAATGTAAGTGTAGTACACCTTTGGATTATAGACGATTAAAACATTTTCACATTTTAAAAATTAATGATGAAGAGAAGTTAATTGTGCCATTAAAACAAGGAGAAACGAATATACAGTATTATGTTACCAATAATGAATTGTTTAGTATACTATCCGAAACTCACATCAGAATAGGCCATGGAGGAAGAACACGTATGCTTAAAGAATTGCAAGTTAAAAACAAAAATATTACATATGAAATTGTAATTTTGTATTTAAATTTATGTAAACAATGTCAAATGAAACATATTGCACCCGAGAAAGGTTTGTTGTGAAACCAATGGTCAGTTCGGAATTAAGATGCCAAGCAGTCACACAGGGATGGTGATTACAAGTTCATAATAGTATATCAAGACCATTTAACGAAGTTTGTCCAATTACGACCGTTAAAAACTAAGACAGCTGAAGAAGTAGCTTATCACCTTCTTCAAATGTTAAAAACATTTGGACTCCAATTATATTGCATTCAGATAATGGTAGGAACAGAGATGGTGATTACAAGTTCATAATGGTATATCAAGACCATTTAACGAAGTTTGTCCAGTTACGACCGTTAAAAAATAAGACAGCTGAAAAAGTAGCTTATCACCTTCTTCAAATGTTTTTAACATTTGGACTCCAATTATATTACATTCAGATAATGGTAGGAAATTCAATAATCGAGTCATATCCTATGTGCTATGTGGAAGATATTAATATAGTTCATGGAGAGCCTTCTGTTTGTCATAGTCAAACAGAAGGATCGGATGAAAGGGCCAATCAGGATGTACAGAATAGATTAACTGCATGGATGAACGATAATGATACAAATAAATGGTCAGAATGGTTTGCCCTTTGTTCAATTTGCCAAGAACACAACATACCACGAAGGAATACGTCAAAGTCCTTATGAAGCCCTGTTTGGCGTTAAACCAAAAAGAGCCATAGCATCGTCATCTTTGCGTGGCGAGCAAATCGCAGATATTGAAACCGAAGAACAGTGACCATACCAAAAACAATATTCCAAAAGAAAATATTGAAGAGGCGCTGCAACCTACCACGTCTTCATATCAAGCCCTGACTGAACAACACGAGTTTATTTCTAAAAGTAGAGCGGCCGCGAGATAGAATCTTCGACTGCAAGCAAAAAAATGTTACGAACCTCAAAAAGAAAATTTCCTCCCTGCTCAAATTGGTGATACTGTACGAATACAAGTTCCTGATGTCGACCGTGGTCGTACAGATACCCGAAATGTGTTGGCGGTTGTTGTTGGAATAGAAGACGCCAACTTTTATAAATTAGCAAACAAAAATGGTACATTCAAGCAGCTTTATACCCGTAATCAGTTCATAATTTATAAAGAAAAGTTACTTTCTATAGATGAGATTTCTTCTCAAGAAATGTCGCTGAGAGAAGCAGCTGCAACTAATTCAAGAAGTGGAGGACAAGGCTATACACGCTTTAATTGGAAAAGGAAGGGTTCCACAACAAAATTTCTTATTAAATATTCATTTGAAAATTTAAATAATACTATTTACGAATTAGAAATCAACTTATAAATACATATTAACCGTTAAAAATGATATTAAATTTTTTAAGATTTCTCTTTAATAGTTATTAAAATATTATTTAT